>ML351491.1:0-13881 GCA_005239505.1 Nicotiana paniculata | reverse complement strand
TGTATTTTCCAGTTAGTCCCTAGGTCTTTTTGTGTTAAGTCCTTAGGGTCTTTTTATTTATTTTTTTTGTCCCAAAGAAGAGTCTAGAAGGGTCCCTAAATTACATAATGCCTTTAAAATAAGATAGAAATGATACACAATGTCAAAGCTAATCCTAATTAATTAAACTAAATATGAGACTATTTTTGTGTTTTCGAAATTATATAAAGATAAAAATAAGGTACTATTTTTGTATTCTTTTTTAAATTTATGAAAAATACATAAACTAAATTTTTT
This sequence comes from Nicotiana paniculata, assembly GCA_005239505.1. Lineage (NCBI taxonomy): Eukaryota > Viridiplantae > Streptophyta > Magnoliopsida > Solanales > Solanaceae > Nicotiana > Nicotiana paniculata. The sequence goes on along the minus strand of ML351491.1, from coordinate 13,605 downwards.
TTTTTTTTGTAATTTTCATTTTTCTTGTAATAAAATAAAGTAAAAGAGTCAAGATGAGTTGAAATAGCTATATTAAACCTAAACTAAGTATTTAAATGCTAAAATATGCAAAATCTTGGGGAGGGTCAAAATCACATGTCTACACCCTCCACAATCGTTTCCCCTTCAGGACGCATCGGTACTTCCATATTCATCTCTTCTAGTTATGGAGCCTCGGAATCTACCCTAGTACTTTCTCTAACATATATTACGTTCGTCTCTCGAATAACGAAGTTTCCCTCCTCTAAGTTGACGGCCATTGGCATTTTTCCCCTGCATCTATGGCTCTCCTCTTACGAGGCCTTAAACCCCCATCATCAAGGGATACATCGTCATCCTCGTCAATCAACGAGAAAAGTTGAGGAGTAGATGCAACAGATGGGATGGAGACAGACTCTTGGACCACAGTAACCAAGGTAGGGATAGGTATGGAAGGTACACTAGTTGCAACAGGGGCAGAAGCCGAAGGCGCATCAACCTTCCTTCGAAAAGAAGGCACATGCGCCCGGCTCCTTCGAGAAGACCCCCTACCTAGGAACGAAACAAGCATAGAAGTTAGTAGAACAAATCGATATAAAAAAAAAAAGGGACGACCACGGCCAGGGAAAATAAGTTACCTATCGAAGGAAGAGCCGACTTGAACTTCTTTAAAAAGCTCGGCCAGTCGCGGATCCCTACGACATGGGGGAGAACTTTCTCGACCTAATCGTAAATGCGTGCGACTAAAAGGGGAGGCTGTAGTTGGATGCAAGAAAAGGAAAATCATTTAAATAACTCAAAGCAAGTAAAGGAACACAGAGATAAACAGGACACTTACGCGTGTAGTTCCAAGCCCCAGGAAAACCGTCAATGTTAACGACAACATCCTCAGTTCTGACGTAGAAGAAGTTAAGCTAGAACTGACGACAGGCCTTGTCATCAGTCTTCACCACCAATCATTTACCTCCACTATGGAGAAGGTTCATCATCGTTCCTCTATAAGATCTAGGGCGATAAGATGCACCAAATGTTGTAGCGTCAGTTCGACCCTGGCCATCTCGGGAAATTTAGTCAGCATTCTGATAATTTTGTAGACGTACGGTGCAAGCTGAGTAGGGAAAACGTCGTAGTGGTGAAGAAATTCTTCCACCAACGGAAGAAGAGATAACAAAAAACCAATGAGGGAGGGTAGGCATATAAACCGCAGTACCCAGGACGATGAACCTGCACCACGTCCCCTCCGATCGGGACCAGTTCGACATGGTTGGGAAAACCAAACTTGGCTTTGAATTCAACCAAATCTTTGGATGCTATTGTCGACAGGAAATTTCTGGGTGCCGCGTCCGATGATCGGGTGAGGTCAGACCTGGTGTCGGGGTAGGGGGGGAGTATCTCCTCCATCGACGAGAAATCTTCATCTTCAGCAATGGCGAAAACACTCTCCCCATAGGTTGGAAACACAACCGCCATGGGATCAACACGACTCGCTTCACCAACAACTAAAGGTAAGTTTCACATGCTTCGAGATAATGAAGAAGAATACACGAAGGAGAGATTGGGATATGGTGTAAGGAAAGGAAATAGAGAAAGAAGATTCAGAGTAGAAGGCGGGTATTTCAAAACTTTAGAAGAGCAAAATTTCGAATTCAGGTTCAACAACCTCTATTTATAAAAATCATGGCACCAAATCTGAAACGGCTCGTCATAATTGGCACCGGAATTGATATGGCAGATCCAATCAAGGGTCACGCACAAATCGAAGCAACGCATCGGGAATAAGCGGCATCATGATGCATGATATCATGACGTCACCCCAACCCTTGGACAAGATGGCTCCAACAAATTACCCGGGAAACCTGAGGAATTTGAAATATGCAGCCCATAGAGGGCCACGTTGCCTGCTCGCCATGACGACTACTCGATAAGTTCGACCATAATCAACTCATTAAACTCACCTGCTAGGACGACCTCAATAAGTGGAGGGACTAACTGTATGGGTTAAAAATTACCTTTGACATGATTAAACCGTATAAGCATTAAGAAGGCTCTCATAGGCTTCCACGTGTCACCAGTATGCCTTCGACAAAAGCCTGGCCGAGGTCGAAGTGGTCTTTTAAAAAGTGAAGGGCAGAGCCGATGAATTTGTTGAATATCAAGGTCGAGGAGTCAGCGAAGATCAGGGTCAAGGTCGAGCACTCATCGTAGACAGAGTGAATATCGGCTAGTGTTGGGATGAGACATCAAAGGAGAATTTTCTGGTGGATATTCTCTGTACCTATACTATTAGGATTTTTTAAGTATATGTTCCGTATAAATAGAAAGAAATACAATGATAGGGAGGAGAAGATATTCACTTGTAAGAAAACACATTGACTTTCTATATAGATTCTGGCTTTATTGCAAACATACAACAAATATAGTTTTTCTAAGATTCTTGCCTAACTTTTTCACTTGATCCAATAACAACTTGAACTTTCAGAGGCTCATCAATCATTCATCATTGTCAGAAAGAATATCCATAAATCCCATTCCTTTTCGGTTGACTCACACGTTCTTATTTACCCAAATGTCATCCATCACTATTTATTGTTACTTAATGATATTCCCCTCTTTTTGGGTCATTGAATATTGTTAGTGCTGTCAACATTTATAGTCATTCGAATAGTATACATATTAACTTATTAAAAATCAACTAGCATATCTTTTGGACATTAATATTGGCTAGGACATTAATATTGGCTAGGATTGATTCTATTTTATTAAATCTATTTGGTTAAGCCCAGATCTGAATTTTGCGTCAAACAATTCACTGTAATTAGAAAATTTATGTGCTCTTTAATTTTTATATTTAATAGGTTAATTACAAAATGAATGATTAATCTTCTTCGCTATAAGAGCAAAGGAACTATGTGGCTTTGGGTACTTTGACTAGTAGACTATTGTTAGTCATGAAAAAAATGTGTTTCTGAATCCGCTTTAATGACTTATAGCATGAGGCATAAAAGTTGATTGCAAAACCTGTATGCTTTAAGTCATTTACTTACCTAACGTGTTATTAATGGAAAAAAACATTAATGATCTCACAAAAGTAAACATAAATTAGTTTCCTTATGCAATTATTTGGTAAGCGAAAGAATTGGAAACCTGAATAAAGATAGGAAATGAAATGAAAAGAAAAGAAAAGTGAGGGTGCACCAGAAGCTGGACCAAGCCATTGAATTTAAATTTAAAGTTACATACATCGATAGAGTACACAAACATTTTAAATTAGTAGAATAATTTAACTTGCTTTGGCAAATTAAATATCTTACGTAATTTTATTTTATTAATTTCATTTATTATGGCAGTTATCTGTAGATAACTTTAATGTAGAACTTCTTTTGCACCATCAGCATATACTCCCTTTGTCACAATTTATTTGATATTTTTTTTTTTTCGAGATTCAAACTTTTAAATTTTGATCATGCATTTGGACATAAATTTTTTTAGTTTCTCAAAATAATATTTACAAATTTAAAAATTACGTAAGAAAATACCATAAACTATAACAACTAATAATTCAAAATATTAAAAATGCATATAAAAAATTACGGTTAAAAAATAATTTATTTGACTGTTGAAATTTGAACTCCTCCGTATAAATTAGGACGGAGAAAGTTTAAGTTAAACTCCAATGACGTTAGAGCTAACATAAGACGTAACTATCAATTCATGTGGCTAGTTTTTAGTTATTATATTTTTTGTGAATTTCTTAGTCATATATCTTTTCAGGCTAAAGTTGCCCGACAATCGGCACGTAGGTGTTAATATTTTTATAAAATATGGTGATAATCACCATGAAAATCCTCTGGAAGGCATAATGACCAGAGGCATCAGCCTGAGTATTCTTGTGGTCTGTTCTTGTTATTTGTGTAGATTTGTTTGCTTTTGATCGATCTGTGTACCTCTGCTTCATCAATTTACACACGGGCTCCTCTAGAAGTTATTAAAGAATTAAACGAATGTTTGCCCAACTTAACATTACTTTATGTATTAAATAAATTATGATATTGTTTCCGATGTTAAAATTACTTTATGTTTACTATGAGTTGGTACTCTTTGAAGTTTGAAATTAATTGATACAAATTTTATGTATTAAGTGGTGTATCTAATTAGGTCCATTTAATCTATGCAATTTCTCCACAATCTAGATAGATTTAAACCTAGTCCAACCCTTTCCATGAATTCATGGGAGACAATTCGGTTGGAGCTTTGATCCAAATTCTGTATTTATTTTCAAAAGCTTATTATATATATATAATTAATTAATTTAAAGATCAGTAACTTAAAAATGAACCCCCTAACCTATAAACTCCAAATCCCGAATTCCCTGCTGAAAACAATAACATCATATGTTAGTTTTCCAAAATTCAATTTTATTCTGGCGATTTCTTGACCAGGGCCAGAAATTGTAGAAACTTACCAATATGTGACTCCATTATATGGGCCACTGTCTGGTTAGCCTAGTCGACACCTGCGGCCCAAGAAGCGGCTTTGGATGCTTGGGTTATACTCCGTGCTTGACGGAAAAAAAAGGAATTTTCAGAAATCACTATTGTTTAGTTGCTATTAACTTCTTATAACTACCATATACACAATTACTTCCTATAGCTACTATTTAGTTATTACGCAACTGTATTCGATGTATTTACGCTACTGTATTCATTAATATAATAGTAGAATTCGCCTAAAAAATAAGGGAGTCCAGCTGTGTAACTGTATTCGACGTATTCGCTCTACTTTATTTATGAATACAGTAGCGAAATTCGCCTAAAAATAGGGGAATCCAGCTATTTAATAACAGGAAAAAAAATCAATTAGCGTGTATCACTCCTAATTCAACTCAACAAAATCAATTCTACATAAATTTCGCTACTGTTGTATTGTATTCCATGTTTCGCGCGTCTATATTTATGAATACAATGAGGTATAAAATAGGGATTACAACTGTTTAATTACGTATTTCATGTTCACGGGAATGCATTTATAAATACAATAAGGTAATCCGCCTAAAAACACAATTATACATTGTATTCAATTCACCGCATTCAATTCCGCATATTCAAACAACAATAAATCACAAAACACAGTAATATTCCGCTATATTCAAAAAATACAGACTTTCTGTATGCATAAATACAGGAGAAAAAAATAATATATTTACACAAAAATATAATGTATTTGAGTGCATTTGTACATAATACAATATTTGTATCATTGTATATGACTAAATAGCAAAGAAGAGAAAAAGTTCGCCAGAGATGATGTTTTTCGGCCAAGCAAAATACTGTAGACATTGTATTAACGGAAAAGGTTTTGAAATACCCCTTTACTATTAAAAATTATTTAAAATTATCCTCCATTAGACTATTGGTTGTGAAAAACCCTTACCGTCTTACTATCGAGACACATATATCCCTAACTTGACGAGCTGGACACATGTCACTCATCCGAGGCTGTTAGTCTATCCGATTTTAAATTAGATGTGACCCGCCTGATTACCCGCTGCCTGAGCCACCCTATTGTACCCTTCAATCAAAGAAAGACCATATAGTATAAAATACTCACACCCAACCCCCACCATATAGTACCCTTCTTTTCCCCACCCCCTCCCCTCATACTCTTGACTTCTTCCACCCTCCCCCTAAAATCTACTTTCTAAATTTTCTTCACTGCCACACCTTCTCCCGATTTCTTTTCTATTTCTTCATCAATTACTGTTTAAGGAGAAACTTGGGTTCAAATAATTTTCGAAATCTGAACTTAAATATTATTCTGAAATCTAAATTTTATGCCTTTGTACCATAGTTAAAGGATGAAAATCCTGGGATTGAACTTTAAAAATTTGTTAAACTCGTTTTGTAGGAATAATAGTTGCTCATAACCTTGAGGTAGATCTCAATTCGAAATCGATTGACGGGAAAGAGTAAGCTCCGGCGTCTCTTATGTTTCCCGGCCATTTTCCGTTTATATGAAAATAATATTGTCCTTGTTACCATTTTTTTATGAGGGCGAAAAGTTTTAATATCTTGAATATTTTATTTTATTAGTTATTAACTATTGACTAGAGAGTGCTTACATGTGGCTTGGTTTGGTGGTGGTGTGGCCGGAACTACTGTTCTGTTTTGCTGGTGGTTGTGCTAATTTGAGAAGCTCTCTTAGCTTCTAAATTTGGGCATCACCGACGTTGTTGTCCCTTTACTAATTTTGAGCTCCTTATTAGGTTTAGACCATAATTGTCATATGTTGGAATCTTTCTTATGAGTTTTTGATTGTTTATTGATGAAATCCTTTGCTATTAAAAAATGATGGTGGCGTTAGACGGAAAAGGGGAGAGGGTCAAACTTTATGGGTCGGACACCGGGTAATCGGACGTGTCACGTTTAAATTAAGACCGGATGGACCAACATCCTTGGACGAGTGTCACGTGTATTGTCGTCAAGTTATGGATATATGTGTTTCAATAGTAAGATGGCATGGGCTTTTTTGAGACAATTGTATAACAAAGGGTAATTTTAAAAAAGTTCTAATAGTAGAGAGGTATTTCAGGACCTTTTCCGTTGTATTAAAACTAGGAATGGAAACGAACAAAAACCAGGCCATCAAATCTTCTCTGGCGTAACCATGCCCAGAAACATGATAATAGAATTAGGACCTAGAGAGTAGAAACTTGCTAATAAATCTCTCATTCTCTTTGCTCGACGACGATTTTGGCCAGATTTGTTCTTTTTTGCTCAAAGAGGGTGAGAAAGAACATAATTGGTGTATTTCATACTTCGATAGTAGATATAAATAAATACATATTTTACTATAAAATATAAAAAAGTAACTATAGATAATAATATTCTAAAGTGATTTTGGTTTATAATAAATAGGGTATATGCTATAAGAGTAACATTTCCAAAAAAGGCTAATTTACTAATTAAAAATTAGTTATAGTTTCAAAAATAATTAAAATTTAATCAATTTTTCAAGTAAAAATAAAATTTGAACAATAGCAGCCTTAAAATCCGAAAATATTCCAGCATAATATGCTGCAATTCAATTTTTTACATATGAGATTATTGTACAATGTGCTGAACTTCAACATAACATGCTGGAAGTTTTTGCACAAAAGTTCCATAATTCAACATATTATGCTGGAACTTTTCGTGTTTCAACGAGGGTATTTTGTCCAGATTTTATCCCCGCCTTAAATAATGACTACTTTTCAATAACTTTAGAACTACTAGCTATTTTTCAATAATCACTCGTAAAAATGACTATGTCATGCCATTTTGACGTGCTTGAAAAGAAGAGCCAAAGTGATAGTTTCTAAGACTCCAAAAACTGTAAAAAGACATGGTCTTTTACCAGTTCCCTTAGAGCTATCGGTAGAGACAGTAAGTAAAAGAGGCACATGATGTTTACATGGAAAAATTCCAACTTAAAGGGACAAAAACCATGACCTACACTGGTAGGATTTCAACTTCACTAACTTGTAATCTCAACTATTACAAGCCACTTTGTAATGACTCTCTTACAAAGGCTTCGATACACTAACTTGTAATACACTTATTACAAGTCACTTTGTTACTCACTAGTGACAAAGGCTTTAACTTATGACTACACTAGTCACAACACAAACACTGATGGTTTATGGTTTTAGGATTCCTAATACAAGGCTTCTAAGAGAGAAAGATAGGATACAATGGAAAGCAAAATACAAGATTACAACTCAACTAAGGACACCTAACAACATATAGTGAAACTGGTCCGTCTTAGTGGAGTTGTCTTCTTGTTCTTGACATACTTGAGTCTTCAATGCAAGAGCAACAATTCTATGCTTGAGAGAATGTTTAGTAAATGCTCAAGTGAATATCTTGTTTGTCTTCTTGTTTGTCTTCTTGTTTGTCTTCAAACAAGATATTATATCCCTAGGACATCCCAAGAAGGATGCCCATGCTTAGTTGGTACAATCTTCAACCAATGAGAGTGATTGATGCATTGTTACTGCACTATAGCGTGTACAGTTGCAGGCAGTCACTTTTCTGTCACAGCTTTCCAGCTATAGAGTTTGACATGTACTTCCGTCGGTGAGAATGTTAAGGGATCAGGTCCTTAATCTGTTCCCTGTGAGTTCAGATGTACACTGCCCAGATTTCTTGAGTTCATGCTGACTGATTGTGTTGGTTACGTATCAGGTCCTTTACATAAAAGTTTGTTAGATCATCAAAACAGAATACTAACCCATCAATTTCTCCCTTTTTGATGATGACAGACTTTTATAATTGATGAACAGTTATATAGTGTTATATAGTCTAACTTAATCAAATACAAGACCAGGACCCCATATTGTTCCCCCTGTCTGTGTGCTTCCCCCTTAAGCCCTGCCATCAATTGTTCTTATTTATCAATGATATCTTACCCCTTTTGGCATCATAAAAAGGCATAATCAGACAGAAAGCATAAAGAACTCCAACAAAGTTAACTCATGCCCCATGTATGCACACAACATGATAGAAAACAGAAGGAAAAGGCAAGCAAGCAATATGCAGAACATTAAGAAGCTGATTCATTCATACCAAAAGAGTTGTTAAATACAGAGAAGTCTTTGCCTGGGATAGCAAAGACTTAATTTGGACTTTTGAAAATGGGAGCAGCTAGGTGGGATCCAATTACCAAACACAAAAAAAAAGAGCAAAAGAAGTACTACCAACCACAAACATCATCAAAAACATACAAAGACTGGATAGAGACGGAATCCTAGGGGGCACTAGAAGAGGAAGGCTTGGAGGAGGATGCATCAAGAGTCTTGAGAACCAAACCCATACGGGCATTTTCAGACAATTGTTCCTCCAGCAGTTTCTCCCGCAGGTTCTCTACCTATTGCCTAAACTCAGGGTTCTCTTTGGTTAAGCGGGTAACCTCCTCATTTGAGGAATGAACAGCACCAGGTCCCCCAGAGGCTTGACTCAACTGAGTCTCCAAAATAGCAATCTGAGCCTTCAACTGCCTGATCACCTCATTGGCATCATTCAGTGCATTGATCAATTAGGATATTGTAGAAGCGCTACCCCCAGGTTTCTGAAAACATTCACATTCCTATAAGGTCGTCTTGGAGAAGTTCTTCTTGCGGGTCCCTACTTAGAGGTTTGCAACAAGCACTTTGTAAAACTCAAATACCCGAGTAAGTAGGAAACCATACGGGAGCCCATGATTACCATCCTTTACATTCACCACTTTTCTCATATATTCAATCATGAGAGCATGCAAGTTGATAGGGGTGAAGGAATCAAGAGCCTCCATCAATGTCAAATCAGCCTTGGAGGCAACCGATCGCCTTTCAGCACGGGGGAGAAGTACCTTATTTACCAGTTTCAATAAGAGCTGGTAAACAGGGAGCATAGCTTTCTTGTGGACCCGTTCCCCTTGCTGAATTGTGCCCGCCTTAACAATGGTTCGCCGAAAGTATCCCTCACAAGCAGTAGCATCAGTTTTCACAGAAGACAGTCCCCTAGATGGAACTTGAAGAACTGTTCCCAGAGCAGCGTCGTCAAAAACAATGTCAACTCCTTCCACTAGAACACAAATATGATCCCCAGCAATTGTGAATAGGGATGCATAAAAGTCTTTCACTGCATCCCCATACACTTTGGGCACACTCACATTGAAGAGATGGTCCCACTTCTGAAACTCAACCATGGCCACAATTTGGCGCATTCCGGCCATCTCACAAATTTCTGGGTCAAACATTCAACCCCATAGCACCCTCTGACTCCTCACATTCTCTTGCCACTTGCCACTGTCACTTGGTATTGTTTGCACTGAACCTGGTTCCTCAACAGTTTCCATTTCTCTTTTTCGTTTTCCTGACCTTTGCACAGACTTTCCCGTAGAACATTCTACAGCCATGGACCCTTTAACACTAGCTTCACCAACTTCAGCTCGCTTGAGCTTTCCACTGCTTTTTACAGGCGTCACACGTGGTTTTCTTAGCCCTTTATCCACAACTCCATCCACAGACCTTTTAGAGGGATATTTTCTTGTTACCAAGGAACTTGGTTCCTCTTCTGCATCCTCTTCCACCTCAACCACAGGAATGTCTTCATCCACCACCACCTTCTTCCCCTCCCTCATCAGTCTTTTCTTCTTCTTTTTACTGTTTTTCTTGCTTTTTTCCAGAGCAGAGTCAAGTGCCTCCTTCTTTTGCAACCGTATGGATGGTCTCTTGGCAGATGATTCAGGAGTGGGCACTTTCTTGCGAAGCTTAAAGCGAGCACTCAGGACCATCTCATCCTCATCATCCTCATTAGTAGGCTCGGGGAGAGGAGGAACTAACTCTAGAGGAGGAGTATAGGATACAGGTTCCTGGTTGGTTTCAGGGAGCGGAGAACCAGGTTCCTCACAGGACTTATCTTTGACAGACTCATGAACCGGGGATTCAAACAAGACCAGGGTTCCTTCATCTCCTAGGAATGGAGGTTCTTCCCCCTGAGGTTCAGGAAGGGAAGAAGCTCCGTCAAAGGAAAGACTCTCAGAAGCAATGGCCATAATGTTCTCAGCCGCTTATTTTTCAGGAGACTCCAGGGGATCCGTAGAGTCATCCTCAGAGGCTTCAGAGGTCTAAGGAGAGTTGCTGGAGCTTCTTTTGGTTTTTCAGACGGGGGAGAATCAGTGGGTTTTAGAGAAGGAGAAGCATCGGTAGGTAGGGGGAGGAATCAGGTGCATGGATAATGATGTCTGGGAGTGAGGAAGACTGAACCTCCGCTGGAACGGGGTTGGTGTCAGTGGCAGGAGAGAGAGAGAGAGGATGAGTTCTTATTTGCCATCTTGTGGGAGATAAAGAGATTTATAGTGTAGATAGAAGTGTGTTTTTCAAAGAAAGTGTGTGTGAAGATGATGCTAAGCGGTTAGAGAAGAAGAATCTTGATAAAAGGAAGGTGTAATGATGAGAGGAAGGAGGAACGGGTTCAAAAATAAAATGACGGTAGGTGTTTTTGGGAAGAGAAAACTTGCAGAAGGAGTTAAAGAATTTGAGATATGGACGTGATGGACATAGAAACTGAAAAGTCGGATGGTGTGGCAGTAGTAATTAATTTGTTACTTTTTTTTGAGAGAGAGGCATAGAAAACACATAACTACTGACTTGTGGTACAGGAACCAGGTCCTGTACCTGTTTCTTGAAAATGTTTTTTTTCAGCTTCCTTTTGTTCTACAGAGCCGTACCTTTAATTTCTGTAATCATCATGTGTGTCTACCTACAAAGGTATTTATGTGAGTTATGCTTAGTCGGAAAACACTTTAGCTCACTGTTCCTAAGAGTGACTCTCATAGCCAATGCTAAGGAACGAGGTCCTCAGTTAGGTCTAAGAAATCCCAGTGCCATTCTATTTTTCTCAAAGTGTTCCCTGCTCAGTTCCTTGGTAAAGATGTTGGCAATCTGATCTTCAGTGTAGAAAAACTTCAGGCAGATGTGCCCTTTTTCAACATTGTCTCGAAGGAAATGATGTCTCACATCAATATGCTTGGTTCTTTTGTGTTGAACCGGGTTCTTTTCCATGTTGAGGGCGCTGGTGTTATCACATAGGAGTGGCACACTATCAATGTATATCCCAAAATCCTCCAATTATTGTTTGATCCACAGCAGCTGAACACAACAAGATGCGGCTGCAACATATTCTGCTTCAGCTGTGGAGAGAGCCACCGAGTTTTGCTTTCTTGTCCCCCATGAGATTAGGCAAGACCCAAGGAAATGAGCCATTCCTGAGGTGCTTTTCCTGTCCACAGGATAACCTGCATAATCAGCGTCATCATAACCAACAAGATTGAAATTGTCACCTGAGGGATAGTATAGAACCAGGTCATGTGTGCCTATGAGATAGTGTAGGATTCTTTTGGCAGCCTTTAGGTGAGACTCCTTAGGATTTGATTGAAACCTTGCACATAACCCCATACTAAACACAATATCTGGCCTGCTTGCAGTGAGGTAGAGTAGACATCCAATGATTCCCCTGTACATTGTTTGGTTTACAGGAGATACAGAGTCATCCTTGTCAAGCTTGGTTCAAACTGCAATGGGGGTGTCGATCACTTTTGATTCCTCCATGTCAAATATTTTCAACAAGTCCTTGATGTATTTCTGCTGACTAATACAAGTTCCCTTTGTGGACTGCTTCACTTGAAGGCCTAGAAGGAAGTTCAATTCCCCATCATACTCATCGCGAACTCACTGCCCATGATTTTGGAAAATTCCTTACACAGTGAGTCTGTTGTAGCCCCAAATATGATGTCATCCACATACACATGAACAATGAGCAGGTTCCTTCCCCGTTTCTTCAGGAAGAGTGTGTTGTCAATCTTTCCTCGAGTGAACCCATTGTCCAGCAGAAACTTTGATAGTCTCTCGTACCAAGCTCTAGGAGATTGCTTCAGGCCATACAGAGCTTTGTCTAATTTGAACACATACTCCGGGTGTATATGAATTTCAAAGCATGGAGGTTGCTTAACATATACCTCTTCTTTGAGGAAACCATTCAAAAAGGAACTCTTCACATCCATTTGAAACAAGGTGAATTCCATATGAGATGCAAAAGCAATAAAAATCCGGATGGCTTCCATGCGAGCAACAGGAGGAAACGTCTCATCATAATCAATCCCTTCTTCCTGATTGTATCCTTGAACAACAAGCCTTGCTTTGTTCCTTGTGGTGTTTCCATTTTCATCTAACTTATTCCTGAACACCCACCTGGTTCCTATGATGGTTCTATCTGAGGGTCGAGGTACCAGGTGCCAAATCTTGTTTCTCTCAAACTGGTGCAGCTCCTCTTGCATAGCAACGATCCAGTATGCATCCTTCAGAGCTTCCTTGATATTTTTTGGTTCTACTTGGGATAGGAAGGCTGAAAAGGCTAGGGAGTTTCTGGTTTTGGATCTAGTTTGAACCCCTGAATCCAGGGAGTGATTATGTTATCAAGGGTATGAGAGATTTTGTGTTTCCAATTTGGAACTTGGATTTGGTTAGTGGAGGAAATTGGTACATCAGAAGGATTTCCCTGCATTCTTTGTTTTGCAACCTGTGGAGTACCTTGCATGGCATCTCCAACTATTTCTTCAGCTTCAATAGTAGTAATCGGGTTACCAGGTTCCCCATATGTATTTGAGGAAGTGGTTGCACTGCCTTAATTTATTTCCCTCATCTGACTCATCATGTCAGCTTTCCTATTTGAGACATCTGATATTTCTCCAGGAATCAAAAGTGGTTCATTCTCTTGTTCATCAATATTTCTATCCTTGTTTTGGGAAGGTGTCTCATTGAATAACACGTGAACGCTCTCTTCAACACATTGGGTTCTCTTGTTGTACACTTTGTAGGCTTTTATTTGAGAAGAGTATCCCAAAAATATTCCTTCATCACTTTTTGCATCAAATTTTCCAAGTTGATCCTTCCCATTGTTCAGGACATAGCATTTGCATCCAAAAGCTCTCAGATGAGTTATCTTCGACTTTCTTCCATTGAGAAGCTCATAGGGGGTTTTGTTTAGGAGGGACCTGATCATGCACCTGTTC
>ML351489.1:92351-106335 GCA_005239505.1 Nicotiana paniculata | reverse complement strand
AATTAATATTTACAGCAAAATAGTATAGAATTTTGGTGTGGTCAAAAATTAGTTGTTCACATCTATACATGCTATATTGAATGGTCCTTGTATTTTTGGCCCAATTCAAGGCATCAGCCTCAACTAGGGTTTGAGATCTTTCCTTATTCTTCACTGATTTCTAATTGATACTCTTTCCTTTCTCGTATTTGACTAATATTTTCCTTATTTCTATTTAATCTACTGTGTTCCTTTATTTCGCCCTAAATCTGATTTTAATCGATCTTTGTATTATATTTTCCTTATTCACAGTTGTATCCCCTTATTTTAAGTGTTACTTGCATGATTACATTCTCGGGTTCTTTGTTAGTTTACTGAACTCCCTCGTTTATGTATTATTTTCCCTAAAAGTTAGACTCTAATTGATTATGTATTTAATACTTACTACGTTTCCTGTTTATACTATAATACTATATAAACCCCTCCCCTCTCCCCTTTTAGAAAGACTTGAATGATTATATTCTCACTAAGGAACTTAGGGATTGGTTCTGTATTCTTTTTCCCTCTCTCATTTCATTATGGTCTTGACCGGCTAAAAGCCAAGGCCAAATAATTCTGGGCTTTCGACTACTGTGGTGTATTTCTTGTTTTCTTGCCTAACTGGTGAGTGACTATCCCTTTGTCATTTTACTTCTATGAACTGTTTGTGAACCAGCATGTTTAAAGTCCATTATGATCATGACTCTGCCAGTTTCATGTTTATGTGATTTCCTTTAGTTCTATAATTGACGTTATTAGTTCTGAGACTGTTTATATTGAATAACATGAATCCTCTTAGGGATTAGCTTAATGTCTTTTAATTTGTTTCATATATATTGTTTTGCTAGTACTGAATTTGTCCTAAACTTAGCATCTTTAGGTTAATACTAGTATGTTCATCAGCTAATCAGTCCAGAATCTTTACAAACTTGCATTATTATGTCTTGGTTGTATTAAGTCCCTTTTCTGCCATTCATGTCCTTTGATAACTTGTCTGCTTCTGTGTCTTGCATTCCTTGGATTCCACATGATTACTTGACTTTTGCCTTAATACAATGTCTCAATGCTTTCCTGTGATTAGACAAAGATGTCCTAAATGTTAGCATGTATACTTAGCTTAATTAGGCCTTTCAGATTTTACTTATTAAAACTGTATACTTGAGCATGAACAACTTTGCAAATCTTGCCTGTCTTCTTAGTGAAATTCTGCCTACATATTTTGTATTTTAAACTAGAGGTGTCTAACGGTTGGGCCGGGCCTGGCGGGGATGGGTAGGTATTTTTTTAAACCAGACGGGTAGGGGTACCGGGCCGGTTCCTATTTATTCTTAATGGATTCGGGTTAATCCGGGTAAAAACTAAATCGTATGGGTTAGGGGTTTGACGGGCCGGACAGGGCCGGTTTACAGTATTTTTTTTTAAAAAATTTGTACAACTATTGTAATTTATATTAATATATACTATATAGTAAAATATATAAAGAAAACAATGAATATGGAAAAATTGCACTTATAATTGCAAGTGCAACATGTATTTCAAATTTCAAAATTCATTTCTAAGTTACAACTTACAAATTACAAATTAAAAGGTTTACATTTGACAAGTAGTAAATTCAAAGGTTTTGCATTTCCCTTGTAAGTTCTTCATAATCAATATGAATTGATTGTCCTTCTTCTGGAGTGTTAAATTCAGATGGGTTACCATGCGTTAATATATCTCCAAGTTCCTCGTCTTCTGGGCTATCAACATCTTCACGTCCTTGATTTCTTCGTTCCGATCTAATCCAATCTCTGAAACATACTAAAACTTCCAAAGCATTGCTTCCCAATGAGTGACGGGTGTCTCCTAGTTGTTGTCTTGTTTGACTAAATGCACTCTCTGATGCAACAGTTGAAATTGGCACGTTCAGCACATCCCGAGCCATAGCGGAAAGAATAGGAAATTGCTTTTCATTCTCACGCCACCATCCCAACACTGAAAATTCCTTTGTGCGAATCTCCTTTTGCTTCTGCAGGTAGAATTGAAGTTCATCAATGTTCCTGCTACTGGTTTGAGTTGTAGCAAATGTAGAAAAAATATTAAAACTATCAACTATTTTATCATCATACAAAGTAGTAGAACTTGAAGAAGTGGTACACTGCGTGTGGGATTAACATTGGCTACATTATGAGCAACATCATCAACTATACTTGCATAATAATTATATAATTATTGTAAATTATCATTTAGATTGTTCATACAAGTGCGAATTGTTGGGGTTTCAGTTGATCCAATCTCCATGTAAGTATATAAAGCATTGATTAATTGGTGACAATCATCCATCATAATAGAAGGATTAAAACAGCGCCAATAAAGTAAATCTGAGGAATTGGAAAGAAATTTTTTTTGAATTTGTCTTGCATTTCTTCAACAGCAGCCGTATATTTTTTTTTCTTAAATTCAAAGAGTAGAAAAGCAATTTCAGCTATATGTACTAAAACCATTGTACCAGTAGGGTAGTATGCTCCAGAAAACTCAACAGTAGCTATTTAAAGGTATCCCTAGAAGTACTTCTAGGGATACCTTTAAATAAAGGATCATAAATCCTTTGAATATACATAATAAGACATGATGAAGAAGCAAAATAAAAAGGTAGACAACCCAAAGAAATCATTTTTTCTAACTCCTCACGATCCTTCATTTTATCATATTTCATAAGTCCTCCAGTAGTAGGGTTAAGAGTTGTTTGATTTTCATCACCATCAGAGCCACATTCTATGGGATGATCAACTCTCATATGTCTACTAAGAATCCCAATCCTCCCTAAATTTCCTCATGTCAGATGTTTAAAATCAAGTTTACAAAGTTTGCATCTAACTCTGTCAGTACCTTCAATTATCTCGAAAAAATTCCAAACCTTACTTCTTTTTCTAGGATTAGTAGTCGGAGCCACAGGTGGTCTACTACTAGTACCACGACCACCACCCCTTGTAGCAACTCCAACACTACCAGCTCCAGCACTACTAGGTGTAGCTGGTATTTCATCTTCCATTTCTAATTCATTATCTTCTATTCCGAAATCTTCTTGTAATTGTTCATAATCTATATTATCATTAGGCGATGTTTCAGAAACATGTGTAAATGGGGTATTACTATTACTACCAGATGCTGAAGGACTACCTTTTTTTTATTTCCCCTACTAGCAACTTTTCTACACGCTCTTTTGGCAGCATTAAACATATTTTAAAAATTTAAGTACAAAAAAAAAAGTCAATATGCAAATAAAATAGTAAATAAGAGAAAGAATTGGAGGGAGTGCACCGAATTCGGCAACAAAATTGAGCACTTGATGATTACGCAATTCTAATGCTACCACGAAGAAACGTCAATTGTTCCAAGTTTGAAGTTCAATTGTTCAAACTTCAAAATCCGAATGATAAAATAACTTTTACGATAAATTAAATTCCAAAAAAAAGAGCCAAATAAATTTAGAAGATGAATTGAAGATTGGAGAATGAGAGAATAGAGATATTGAGATTGAGAAATGAGAGATGAATGAATGAATGAAGAAGGGGAGGGGGGGTGTATCTATAGTTTTAGAAAAGGTTAATTTTATAAATTGAAAGTGTTAATTTTTAAATAAAAAAGGGCCATTAGTGCAATTCTGTCGTTGGGCAACGGATTCCTGCCAAGGTGACCGTTGCCAACGCATAAGTGGGGCCCACACATTTAAATAATAAAAAAAATTATTATCGTTGTACTGGTTCGGTCCGGGCCGGTTAACTCGGTAAAGTGTACTGTTCACTTTGACCGGGTTTGACCGGTCTGGTTAACTGGTACCAAAAACTAAACGGACCAACCCCCTCTACCTCTCCTACCCAGCCCCACTCGGCCCCTACATACTGGGCCGGTCCGGTTCCGGTTCCGGTTCCGGTTTTAATCGGTCTGGGTCGGTCCGATTACGGGTCAACTCGGCCCGTTAGACACCTTTATTTTAAACTCTATGATGATGGCTTTTCTAAACTCAAACCTGTTTTAAAATTTGTCCTTTACCATTGTCTCTTTTTGTATACTGCTACCTCAAACTCCTATTCTTAGGTCCTTAGGTTCTATCCTTAACCTCCTCAGTGTGAGCACTGCTCGGGGTCCATGTGAGAACCTTGTGAACTCTAACACGCTGGGGTTTGGTTTCTAATCTCTTTTTGAATTATTTCTGAGAATTTGGTTCTCTCGTGTGAGCATTGCCCTGGGTCCCTTGAGGCCTTTGGGAACTTTGACACACTGGAAACCTGGTTCCAATGTACTATGAATCCCTATGTTGTGTTGTTGTTATGGTGGAAAGCCTGGTTCCCAGGTTTATTTGGGCCTATGAAGGCTCCCTATAGTGTAATTGTTATCATTATGTGATTCATTTGATATTTTGGATTGTAATAACTCTGTAATAATAGATTTGGGGAATATTTGAAGCTGGGGGGTTTACTTATATCTTTTTGTTAAAAATGGGTAGAAATCCTGCCTATAAGATAAATTACGCTGATCAAACTATGTGAATACTATGCTGAGTTTAGAAATCCTTCCTATAGGACTTTCATGATCATTTTGATTCTGTGTTTTTACATTTGCATACTAGAGATCCTTCTTATAGGACTTTAGTTTAATTCTGTACATTAGAAATCATGTTCATAGGATCAATACATATTTTCAACAAATGTGCATTAACAATCATACCTATAGGACTTTGTTGTGTGAGATAATTATCTTTCCTGGCAATTGTTTAAATTCTACCTTTATACGGTTAATAGATATCATGCCTATAGAACTAAAATCAGTTTCAAACTTAGGAATCCTGCCTATAGGGTTTAAATCAATCCTGCAATAGATATCATGCCTATAGGACTAAAATCAGCATTTAGAAATCATGCCTATAGGGTTCAAATCAATTCAACATTTAGAATCATGCCTATAAGTTTCAAATTAATTCAGCAATTAGAAAGCATGTATATAGGATTGAAAAGGAGTAAAACCTATCTCTATAGATTAAAATCCGTGCTACACCTAGAAATCCTATTTATAGGCCTGTAATTAATAAGCTCGTAGGAATCATGCTTATAGGATCATGTTGGTCGATTCTGAATTAAATCACTATTATCAATCACTTAGGCAATATATCGGTAGGACTTAATAATGATCCTGGGGTTATGATTGTGACATATTACTGCCTGAAGTGCCCAGATTCATGCTGAATAAAATCAGTAGGCAAAAAAATATATCGTAATGCTCGCCTTAATAAAACTGTCTCGGCATTCTGTTTTACCACATAGATATCCTGCCTATAGGATTCCAAAGTTAATTAATTCTGCGTGTTTTTGTTGTCTACGTGCGGAGGTCAATGTGATCCCATAATTGTTCCCTTATCTGAAAGTCCTATTTGTTTTGTTTGTCGCCTAGATTCTACATTTTACGTAATATTGGTTGGTCTAGAACTATCCCAAATAAAGGTCCTAATACCTCCAGGGCCATAGGTAAGGGACGGGTAGTGCATGCATAAGGAACGAGCTAGAAACTACTAGAATTCTTAAGTAACAACTTAAAGATAGTAATTGGGTAGTAAGGAAATAATAGTCCATGCGTTAATACTGTGAGTAACACCCCGACTTGAGGGAGTTAGAAAGTATTGTATAGAATGATCCTATAGGCTAAAAAACTTAGGACCCCCCCCCTCCCCCATACCTGTTTAAAATAAACTGAATATCGTATTTGTCCAAATTGCTTTCTCCCCTTTTAGACTAATTCGCTTAATTTAAGTTCTGTCGGGACCCACTGTTGTGGACATCGAGGGGTGTCTAACACTTTCCTCTCTAGGTAATTTGAGCCCTTACCCGATATCTGGTGATGTAAACTGGTTATATGAGTTAATTTCTCTAGGTGTCGTAACGCACCTTAATCCGTTAGGTGGAGACTTTTCCAATTCCAAACCCATCCCGAAAAATGAGTTGTCCCGAAAATGTTGTATCCGCAGCGTCCTGTTCTCCGCCTCAGCACATAAAGGGGCGAAAGACGGAGCCACACGCTCTGTGTCAACCAAAAGTTTGTAGTCTACGGGGATGACTATGTGGCGATTCGGGCCTTCCGTCCTTATCTCCACACGAGTCGCCCTCTCAGTAAAGACACATACCTCCTCGGGTTCGATGTCAGAATTGGAGTCGACGTCCTTTGCGTGGACTTCACCATATTTTTTCTCCACTGACAATGAGATACCTTTAACAACCCGCACAAGCTCTTCGCCTCTACCAGCCCCCTCGACCTAGAAATCCTCTCCTTCATAACAGCATCTGACACAACAGCCGCCTTTACGGCTGGAAATGACTCTGGCCCTGCATCAAGAGTCAAGACTCTTTCCGTTTCATCAACAATCATGGCCTTCCCCGTTTCTACCCTCTGCCTCTTCCTCGGCGACGATTCCTTGCCATGAGATGGCTCATCGGCAAGAAGGAGAACCTGCTGAGATGGGGCCTCATCGGAAACAATAACGACTAAAGAGGTGGACTCCCCTACCTGCGGAGTCTGACTTTGGTCTCGCACGGACTCGACTAATGCTAACTCCATCGCGGCCGAGTTCACCTTCTAACGAAAGGCAAGAGCGGGTGACTTTGCTTTCTTAGAAACTCGCTGACCTAACATCAACGGGAAGTCAAGTCAAAAACAATAAAAGGTGAAGCCACACGAGAGAATTAAAAACACTTACGAGACGAGGTCTTAGGCCCGTAGCGCTTATGAAAATACGCCCAATCGCGAACTCCCACGGTATGAGGCAATATGCAAGTCACCCAATCCTATATATCCAAGATGATAGAAGGGGAACGCCTCACAACTGAAAACAAAAAGACAACGGACATGTCAAAAACAAAACAAAAACACAACAAAGAATAACGGAAAGTACGAGGAAATACTTACGACTGTAACTCCACTTCTCAGGAAACCCAGTCGGGTCCGCCACCACATGCTCGGTTCTAAAGATGAAGTATTTGCGCCAAAACAACCGACTCGCCTTATCGTCCATCCCGACCACCAATCCCTTCGTTCCACGATGCCGCAAATGTATCAAAGTACCTCTGAAGAAGGTAGGCGAGAACAAGTGCAGTAGGTGGCGGAGATCGATCGTTCAACCAGCCAGTTCTGCGTACTTAGCCAGCATTAAGAAGACTTTATACAAGTAAGGAGAAAGCTATGCCAGGAAAATTCCATAGAAACGGAAAAATTCCTCGGCCAACTGAGGAAGCGGGAAGGTGTAGCCGATCACAAATGGGTAAGCGTAAAAAGCACAGTACCTTGGCCGGTGAACCTAAATTATACTTCCCCCCGCAGGTATGATCTCCACGTGAGGAGGGATGCAGTACTTAACCCACATGTCAGCTAACTCGGCCTCCCCCGATTCAGAAAGTTTGGATACAGGAGCGGGGGCAGGTTCTTTGGGAAAATCACTCCTAACCGCAGGGTTTTTAGGCATCACCTCTTCAACAGTGGGAAAGTTTTCGTCTCCTCCAACCGAAGCCTCCTCACCAGCAAGAGGAGCGGCCACCGACAAAGGGGTGGCAAATCGGATACTTCATCAGGACTATGAGCAGAAGTCAACATACCAACAGTATGGTATACACACAACGAGATGAGGGAAGGAGGGTGGTGACGACTGGTACAAAACGAAAATCGGAAGTGAAGAAACCACAAGAAATAGAGAAACTATGTGCTTAAGAAGAGGAAAATGGTGAAACTTTCAAATGAGAAACCCCTCTCCCCTATTTATAGGTTTGAGTGGCATCAAAATCGAGGCTGAAAGCCGTCA
The DNA here is from genome assembly GCA_005239505.1 of Nicotiana paniculata. Lineage (NCBI taxonomy): Eukaryota > Viridiplantae > Streptophyta > Magnoliopsida > Solanales > Solanaceae > Nicotiana > Nicotiana paniculata. The sequence continues at coordinate 98,498 of ML351489.1, read as the reverse complement.
ACGGCACCAACAGTGCAGACTCTACATCGAGAAGACGCGTAATGATGACGCGTGTGACGATGATGGCATATGACGTCACCTACGCCAATCGCAGCCCCGCTGGAAAACAATAATCTGGCTTCAACCAAACCAACCATCACGACCAAATTTCTCTCATAACGAGCATGATGTATTTCGCTCATCGAGAGCGTGGAGGTCCACGACCTCAATAAACGGAGGGACTAACTGTATTGGTCGAAATTCAGACTGAACTTGATAACCTCCTTGGTCGTGGTCGAAATCTAAGTCGGCCGCGACTTAACTATGAGGGGCCCCCTTCAAGAGAGACTGACGTTTGGTCGAACAGAGGGGTAGATAGAAGCGGTAAGATACGCTTAGGTTAGGAAGATATCTTGCACTTTTCTAGGGTTTCTAAAGAATATTCCTTATATATAGGAAGAGAAAAGGAGAAGGGAAGGGATCTGGAACCCTCTGAAACAAAACGTATTTGTAGCTTTGACTATTGAGCATATAAAAAACTTGTCTTTTCTACTGATTCTTGAGTTGGAGGATACCTTTAATTTACAAGATCCAAGATTCCTATATTCATCCACCTTTGCCATTATCCATAGTACTGACAAAGAATTGATTGATCCTGGTCATTCAACATTTGGGTGATATATTCTTCATTATTACATTTATTGTCATTGCATGCATTTAATCTACATCTCTCCTTGAATATTCATTGGCAATTATCATACGCATCTGATTTGCATTTACTATTGTGATATATAAAATCATTTTGTTCAGCATTAAACACTCAGATCTAAACGTCATTAAGCTTAACTAGGATTAACCCCCCATCATATAAAATTATTTTGTTCGGCATTAAACACTCAGATCTAACCGTCATTAAGATTAACTAGAATTAACCTTTCATCATATTCATCAACTCGTTTAAGAAAGGATTGACATATCTTTGACGAAACATGCATAAATCTCACCACCCTACACTTGCTCAGTTTAAAACATTGTGCGCTCAATCTGAAAGAGTTAAAGCCCAAGACGTAATTCATTATGAGGTAATAAACGGTGAGGTACAAAAAAGTAATGATAGTTTTGTCGATTAGTAAAACTTCACTAAAGTTTACTCTTTTGTCGTGAAAATTTAACCGGGATTTTCCCTCAAATGCGGTAAAAGATATTAATGCATACGTTTTCCTTTTTTGTTTGAATAAACAAAAGGATATTCTCTGATGGGATATATTCCGTTTTGATGATCTAACAAACTTTTACGTGCTGAACCAGAAAAAGGACCTGATGTGTAAGCAGCACAAGCAGTTGCTCCAACTCCAGGAATTCCGGATCATTCAGTACCGGATGAGGATGGACCAGCTAAGGGACCTGATCCCTTAGCAGATTCACAGAATAAAGTACAGGCCAATTTGACAGCTGTAAAAAGCTGTGACAGAAAAGGTGACTGCCTGCTACTGTTCACGCTACAGTGTAGCAACAGTGCAGCAGTCACTTCCTCGTGGTTGAGCTGTGTACCTTCAAGATCTTTGACATCCTTCTTGGAATGTGTAATTATGTATCACATCTTGAAGAAAGAAGAACAACATATTCACTTGAGCATTTACTATTATTCTTCAAGCATTGAAGATCTGCCCAGCAATTGAAAGCTCAAGTATGTCAAGAACAAGAAGACAACTCCACTAAAAGAGGACCAGCTTCACTGTGTGTCTTAAGTGTCCATTAGTGGAGTTGTAATCTTGTGTTTTGTCTTTTATTGCATTCTATCTTGCTTTCTAAGAAGCTTTGTAATAGGAACTCTAAAACCATACTTCATTCATGATCTTGTGTGACTAGAGGTAGTCATAAGTCAAAGTCTTTGTAGCTAGAAGAGTTACAAAGTAGCTTGTATTAAGAACTATAAGTTAGTGTGTGAAAGTCTTTATAAGAGTGCCTTACAAAGTGGCTTGTAATAGTGTAGATTACAAGTTAGTGGAGCTGAAAACCTACAAGAGTGGGTTGTGGTTTTTGTCCCCTTAAGAGGGATTTTTTCACGTAAAAATCCCTTGTCTCTTTACTCGTTTGTATCACATTATTCTGTGGAAACCAATAGAGGATCTGGTCTCTCTACTGGTTGGTGGACACAATCAAACCTTCAATTGGTATCAGAGCAGGTTCTTTCTACAAGGTTAACACCTAGAAAGGATCTCAAATGGCTGCTCCACCAAATTTTGAGAAAGGACAATCAACCTACATACCCCCAAGATTCAACGGCCAATACTATGGTTGGTGGAAAACAAGAATGCACGATTTTATCATGGCTGAAGACTCCGAGATTTGGGATATTATTTGTGATGGCCCTCATGTGACATTAAAAAATCTAGGAGAATAAGGTCCTCTAATACCAAAACCAGAAAGGAGTACGATGAGGCAGATCAGAAAGCTGTAGAAAAGAACTTTCGCGCAAAGAAAATTCTTGTTTGTGGTATTGGGCCTGGCGAATATAACAGGATCTCTTCTTGTCAGTCAGCTAAGGAGATCTGGGATGCCCTGCAGACGGCACACGAAGGAACAACACAAGTAAAGCAGTCCAAGATAGACATGCTCACTACAGAATATGAACTGTTCAAGATGAGGGAAGATGAGTCCATACAGGACATGCATACCAGGTTCACCTCTATCATTAATGAACTTTATTCTCTAGGTGAAGTTATTCCCAGAAACAAACTTGTGCGAAAAATCTTAAGTGTTCTGCCGAGTTCTTGGGAAAGTAAGGTGAACGCTATCACGGAAGCAAAAGATCTGCAGACCTTAACTATGGATGAATTAATAGGTAATCTGAGGACATATGAGATGAAGAAAAAGAAGGACATTGAAAGAAGAGAGCCTAAGAAGGAAAAGAACCTGGTTCTTCAGGCAGAAAAACTTGAGTCAAGTGAAGAAGATCACGACATGGCCTATCTCACCAAGAGATTCCAAAAAATGGTGCGAAGGAATGGTGGGATACCTAGAAGAGGGAGCTCAAGCAAGCCCAGGAATCATGATCTATGTCATAAATGTGGCAAACCTGAACACTAAATCAAAGACTGTCCGCTCTTGAAACAGGACAGCTACAAATACAACATGGACAAAGTTGAAACCACGTTCCTGAAAAGAGATTCAGTAGAAAAAGTGCAGCTGACAATGTTGTGAGACAAGCTCTTGCTGCCTGGGGAGATTCATCCAGTGAATCAGAAGAGGAACCTGAAGCAAAGAATAGCTCCATGATGGTTGTTGAAGGCAAGGGTAAGGAGTATGACTCGTTGTTTGCTCTCATGGCTCAATCCGACGAAGAAGATGACACCGATGAGGTAAAATTTAGGGATGTTCAGAGAAATCTGAGATCCTACTCTCCTAAAAAATTAAAGTCATTGTTGAATGTTCTCATTGATACCTATTATACCTTGATGGAAGAAAAAGATTCACTGACCCTACAGCTAGGAGAAGCTGAACAGACCAGAGATGACCTAGTCGTGTGTGTGATTGACCTAAAAGAAACCGTAGGAAACCTTGAAAAAGAAAATGAGACTCTAAGGTGCAAAATCAACTGTGTTGAGAACGAAAGAGACGACCTAATGGTAGTAGTTGTGGATTTTAAGGATACCATAAAAAGTCTTGAAGAGAAAAGGGAAGAGATAGAGAAGAAAAATAGAGAGTTAGAAAATGAGAGAGATGATTTAACTGTAGTAGTGGCAGATTTGAAAGAAACAGTAGAGAATCTAAGCAGTGAAAAGATGTGTTTGAACTTGAGAGTAGATACTGTTGAGCAAGAAAGAGATGATCTTCTAGTAGTTATCACAAACTTAGAAGAAACTATTCAGGGACTAAGATTAGAACCTGGTTCATCAAGTGTAGATAAAGGAAAGGAAATAGCTAGTGAAAAATACGTCAAGCTTGAAAAGGAACTGAATGAGGTCAAAAATAGTCTGTGCAGTGAGGTTGAGAAAAACAAGGTGTTGCAAGCAGAAGTGAGCAAACTAACATCTGATCTTAAAAAATCCTTGAATTGGACTTGGTCCACAGACGTTGTCACTGCTATGTATTTCAACAACTCTAGGAACAAGCAGGGAATCGGATTTCAAAAGGAGAAAACTCCCTACAACCCTCACAGCAAGTATGTTACAGTTCCTAACAATTGGCTTTGTACCCACTGTGGGAACAATGGGCACTTCAAGGAAAGTTGCCCAGCCAAGGACCAATCAGCCCAGAAAAATAAGCTGTTTGCTGAAGGAATAAACACTAAGAAAGGACCTGGTCCCAGCAAGAAAAGTCAACTTTTGCCTGCATGGACTAAAAGAGTTCTTATTCATCCCTTTCCTAACTATAAGGGACCCAAACTTGTTTGGGTTCCTATATCTAACCATTGATTTATTTGTGCAGGGATCAGTGAGGGGAACTGGGCTACAATGGATCATGGACAGAGGATGCTCAAAGCATATGACTGGAAATACCATGGACTTCCTCTCATTGAAAGCTCTGCAGGGAGGGGATGTATCCTTTGGAAATGGAAAGAAGGGATATATCCTTGGTGTTGGAAGAGTCGGAAGATCTCTGGAGCACTCAATAGAAAATGTATACTATGTGGATGGCCTGAAGTATAGCCTATTGAGTGTCTCTCAAATCTGTGTCAAAGGAAATAAAGTGGAGTTCTTGTCTAAAGTGTGCACAGTTACGAGTCTAGTAACTGGGGAAGTAGTGTTGACAGCCAAGAGATACAAGAACATCTATGTTGCTAATTTCAAATCTCTAGAAGCAGGTGAGGTGAACTGTCTAAAGGCAGTTGAAGATGATGCTGAGCTATGGCACAGAAGACTGGGACATACCAGCTTCTCTCTGTTGAACAAACTAATAAAGAAGGACTTGGTTCGTGGTCTTCCTAATTCAAAGTTCAAGGATCACAAGGTATGTGATGCATGCGCAAGAGGGAAACATGTAAAATCATCTTTTAAGCCAAAGAAAGATGTTAGCACATCCATACCTCTTGAACTCATCCACATGGATCTATGTGGACCAATGAGAATTCCAAGTAGGGGTGGAAAGAAATACATCTTTGTGATTGTGGATGACTACTCTAGATTCACTTGGACATTGTTCCTTCATTCAAAAGATGAAACATTTGAGGTATTTGTGGCCTTTGTTAAGAAAATTCAAGTGAAGATGAACATGAAAGTGGCATACATCAGGTCTGATCATGGAACGGAGTTTGATAATGCAAGATTTGATGAATTATGTAATAAAAATGGAATCACACACAATTTTTCAGCTCCAAGACCTCCCCAGCAAAATGGTGTTGTGGAACGAAAGAATAGGACTCTGGAGGACATGGCTCGAACAATGCTAATAGACAGTGGGATCGCGAAAAACTTCTGGGCTGAGAAATCAACACTGCATGTTACGTGGTGAACAGATGTATGATCAGGTCCTTCCTGAACAAGACCCCATATGAACTGCTAAATGGAAGAAAGCCCAAAGTGACTCATATAAGGGCCTTTGGCTGAAAATGTTATGTTTTAAATAATGGGAAGGATCAACTGGGAAAGTTCGATGCCAAGAGTGATGAAGGAATATTTCTGGGCTATTCCTCTCAAAGAAGGCGTACAAAGTGTACAACAAAAGAACTCAATGTGTGGAGGAGAGTGTTCATGTACTCTTCAATGAAACTCCCCTCTCAAACAAGGACAACACCGATGATGCTCAAGACAACGAACCACTCTTGGTTCCAGGGGAAATCTCCGATGTGTCAAATGGCAAGGCTGATATGATGAGCCAAACAAAGGAGACAGTGTAAGGCAACTCAACCTCTTCCTCAGGACCTCATGAGGAACCCGGTACTTCTATCTCCCCTATAGAAGCTGAGGAAAGAGTTGGGGACGCAATGGAAAGCACTCCTCAGGTTGCAGAACAGGATNAAGGCACATAGGACTTGGTGCTATACTACCCCTCAGGTGAAAACTTCAATCTTATTGGTTATGCTGACGCAGATTATGCAGGTTACCTGGTGGACAGAAAGAGCACTTCAGGGATGGCTCATTTTCTTGGATCGTGCCTAATCTCTTAGGGCACAAGGAAGCAGAACTCAGTGGCCTTGTCCACATCAGAAGCTGAATATGTTGCAGT
>ML351489.1:473-92203 GCA_005239505.1 Nicotiana paniculata | reverse complement strand
TGCTGTGCTCAATTGCTGTGGATCAAACAACAACTGGAGGACTTTGGGGTGTTTATCAACAGCATTCCACTGCTGTGCGACAATACCAGTGCACTCAATATGGCAAGGAACCCGGTGCAACACAAGAGAACCAAGCACATTAATGTGAGATAACACTTTCTCAGAGACAATGTTGAGAAGAGACACATAAGTATGAGGTTTTGTTGCACTGAAGATCAGATTGCAGATATATTCACCAAGGCACTGAGCAGGGAACAGTTTGAGAAGAATCGAATGGCTCTGGGCATGCTAAGACCACTCTAGGGACCGGTTCTCCATATTGGCTAAGATTGTCTTACTCAGGTACAGATGGCTAAGGTGTTTTCTGGTAAAGTCTAACTCACATCAATACCATTGCAGGTAGACACGCATGATGCTTACAGAGGTTAAAGAAATGACAGTGTAGAACACAAAGAGACTGACCACTTTTTTTTCAAAAAAAAAAAATCAACAACAACATCAAGTACGGGACCTGGTCCATGTTTCCCAGGTTAGTAGCTATGTGTATCCTATCTCTTTTTTCAAAAAGTATTTGCATTTATTACTGCTGCCACACCGTCGCTATTTCAAAAGGNTTACTAGACAATGGATTCTCTCGAGGCAAGATTGACAACACCTTATTTCTAAAGAAACGAGGAAAGAACCTTCTTATAGTCCAGGTGTATGTTGATGACATTATCTTTGGGGCTACAGCAGAATCTCTGTGTAAGGAATTTGCAATGCTCGTGGGAAGTGAGTTCGAGATAAGCATGATGGGGGAACTGAACTTTTTCCTGGGCCTTCAAGTGAAGCAATCCTCTAAGGGAACATGCATCAGTCAGCAGAACTACATCAAGGAACTGCTCAAGAGGTTTGATATGGAAGACTCCAAAGTGATCGACACACCCATCGCACTGGCTACCAAACTTGACATGGATGATTCTGGCTCTCCTGTGAATCAAACCATGTATAGGGGCATTATTGGCTCTCTTCTCTACCTCACAGCAAGCAGGCCAGACATTGTATTCAGTGTGGGATTGTGTGCAAGGTTCCAATCCAATCCCAAAGAGTCGCATCTGAAAGCTGCAAAAAGGATTCTACGCTATCTCAAAGGCACATAGGACTTGGTGCTATACTACCCCTCAGGTGAAAACTTCAATCTTATTGGTTATGCTNGGGGGGGGGGGGGGGGGGCGTGATTGTGAAGGAGTAGAGGAAACATGGGGATTTTAAAGAAGATGGATTGAGAAGAGTAGCACAAAAAATTATTTTCTTAAAGATATTTTACTCTCTAACCAAACACTAGAAAATATTTCGGAAAAAGTTTTTCAGTCACTAACCAAACAAGAAAAAATAAGTGATAAACCACTCATACCAGGAAAACATTTTCCTTCGTACCAAACACACCCTATATCAATGATCATTTCTCCTTTATCATGATGCTTTTATTGATAAAGGATAATCTACTGCAGAAACTTAAACAAATTATGATCTTCTTAAGGATGAGGATATTAAAAAATTATATTATAGTCAACTCTAGACATAGTTTAAGGTTTTAAGCCGATACAACAATAAATGCATACTTATGTCATGTTGGAAGAAATAATTGTCATAATAAACATGTACGCGACAGAGATATTTTTACTGCAGACACTGATACTACTGAGAATAAAATGAACAAAGATCCTACATGTCAACTGATGATACTTGTATTTTACACAAAGCAAACTAGAAAACAAAGAGAATGTTGCAATTTCCAAATCTAAGGGCCTCGAAAACTGTCTGCTTTATCCAGTCTTGAGGTACCTGAGCTTGAGGATTCTCCCATTACATCAGGAGAAGGTGCTTGACGTGTTTCCCGCTTCAAAGAAGTTGGCAATCCTGAAACTTCCTGAAAAAGAATTAAAAGAAGTAACAGTTCTTATCTATACAATTCAATGACTAGGAGAGATGATCTCATTTTGAATTTTTTGTTCCATTTCTTTAAGAATACATAGTATTACCAACCACTGTAAGAATTGAGATGACTGATTTCCCAGTGAATATCAAAAAGCAAACAATTATACGGTATTAACATCAATGTTTGAGAAGTTGTGCAAATATTTGAGCAAATCAACAACTCTAGCTAAATCAAATCCAGATACAACAACAACGACCCCAACAACCACCCAGTGAAATCCCACAAGTGGGATCTGGGAGGGTGGGAGGGTGTGTACGCAGACCTTAACTCTTCCTTATGGAGGTAGAGGGGCTGTTTCCAAAGACCCTTGGAAACAAATCTAGATGCTGCTGGAAGTACAGGCCTTGGACATAAGAGTATTGCTATGATTCCTTTAGACACAAAATACCAGGCGCAGAATGTTGTCTTTCCTCTTCAAAATGCAATGACGTCACTATTTTAATCTTAAATGCAGGTATCTGTGCTCTTATGAAGCATCACAACATACAAGAGTGTAAGAATCATTTTCCTTTGAACTTATTTCATTTTAGGGGTTATAAGAAGAAAAAGGTAAACGCATCAGTTCAATCATTACGGACACAGTACAATGCCTCACTCTTAGAGGAGGCCTTGAGTCGTGCTTAGTGTAATATGGTATCAGTAGCTGTAGCTGCTTCCAGTTAGTTCAACAATTTCTTATTTGGCAAAGCACAGTTTAAAGTTTCACTGCGACATAAAGTTGCAACATAGAAGATGAAGTTACATCATGCATTAGAAACCCCAGATGAAGGAGCATATTTAAGATGCACCGCTAATTAGACCTATCAAACTGTTCTTACTGATGGGATCCGGTAAGAACAGTAGGCTGATTTCTGTTTCCTTGTTGTTCTGTTCTTTTTCTGTACCATCTTGGCACCATTCAATAAAATCTTTATCTTATCCAAAAAAAATAAAAATAAAAACTGTTCTTACTGAACTTGGATCACATAACAAATGAAGATTATGTAAAAATAACCTAAGATTTTTACCGTTCTGTTCAGTTTCATGCTCAAAGTCGGAATGAAACTGTTCCACAAGGTTACATTCAGCAGTCTTTTTTTTTTCCAAACAATGCAGTAGTTTTCATTAAGAAAAATATGGCAACTTACAGTAGAATACTATAAGGATTAAGGAGAACAACAAGTAAGGACAAGATGGGACCAAATCCAGATTTAGTGCAGTGATGAGGGCAAAGAGTAAAGAAATGGCAAAAGAAAAGAGAGTTGGGAAAAAAGTGGAAGCAGAAAACAAATAGTTCTTTCACTTGTCCCTAGTGGCTGCTGTGCTTTTACATGCTGTTAGAAATTTGTCAACTATGAGTCATTATTTGGTTGAAATGGCTGAGATCCTCAAATTTGAGTGGTTATCACACGTTGTACTCATGAAATTGTTCCCATGTGACACTGATACAACAAGAAAATTCATTACTGCGCCTTACCTTCATCAAATGCAGTCTCAAGTCACAAGGTCGAACTTGATTACCAATACAGGCCATCACAAAATTTGAATATTGAAACAAGACATCTGCAGCAGCTTGCTTCTTTTCTTCAACCTGGGATTTTATATGAGAGTTAAAGCTAATAGCACGATATAGAGATGAAATTTGCTAAGGATCCTCGTGCACATTGCATGGTAACCAAACATAAACTTTTCAGCAAGCAGTGGTCACTCCTAAAATAACGAAAATATTTTCAGATAACTGAAGTCAGCAATAAAATCTCATATGCATGGCCATGCTTCTAGCCATGCTTATTTCCATCTTAGAGGGGTTATGTCAATTATTTATGCACCAGCGGCGTCCCTAATACATGTATTAAAAACCCAAAACCCATGACTACAGATGCTTAACAAAACAATAATCATCAAACCAATCCCAAGGAGAATTGTTTCTTAAGGTAAATAATTTTATCACTGTGGGAAAAACTACTGTATACAAGCCGTATACCAAAAAATAGAGAACATACACAATAACATGGTCTGCTAATGTCAGTCAATACAAAAAACTTCATCGCTACACCAACAACTATAAAAAATTATGCCTATATTATACAAGACACTTATTTTGCAGTCAAACACTTCCATCAATCCTTAGAGAGGTGAAGAAAACTCTCTCGCTTAGTGGGTATTTCCACTTTCAACTATTAACAATCAAATTTTCCTATACAGAATTTTATTACGGCCAAATGATGTAAATCTTGATTATCCTTTTTCACTTTGATTACCGGTTCCTTTCTTCCTTTCTTTAGCTAGGCAGTTCACCAATTTGAACTAGTCATAGTTTCAATCTGAGGAAATAAATCTCCTTTTCTTTTTGTTAGCTTTTTTAAAGAAAGATTAAGGGAGGATTTGCCTCCTTCACCACCTATTGCAAACCCTGCAATTGCCTTTAAGGAGGTGATCGCTGACCAAATAAGGCAAAGCTAGAATCTAGAAATCAATACTTACTACTTGCTCGAAACACTTCTTCCCATTAGCCTAAGCTTTGGTTGGCAGTGTTACCAGGTACGCATATCAAATACCATCGTTATTAAAGACCCGACTTTTGAAAATTACCCAATTTTGATATATTCTTCTTCTTTTTAACCCAATTTTGATAATCATTTTAGACTCAAATGCTACTAAGGCCACAGGATTTCGAGATCCAACAACAACAATAACAACATACCCACTATACTCTCCCACACCGAGGGTAGTACGCACACCTTACCCCCCACCTAGTGAATCAGGATTTCGAGATCCAAGGCTCAATATAGTTTCTTCCATGCTTATGGGCAAGTTATGTTTGGAACTACTGATTCCAATAGACAAACATACCAACTTTATTGTCATCACTTCTTCCAAAAAAAAAAAGAAAAATTACAGTTACAATTGTTCAACTTCATCCGAGATAAGGACTAAATTTTTTAATAAACTTGAAAGAAAAACACAAAAGGGGTAACAAGAAGCTCCAGTTAAAGCTTCAAAAAACACAAACAATGTCGAGAGTCTATTAAAACCAAAAGCAGAAGGTTTAAAGCCACAATCGAAAATCAAATCAAAACACCTAGTGTTACATAGCAAAAGGATATCAGACTCAATATAGATGAAACAGTTAACAGGAAAATGGCAGAAAGCAGAAAGGTTGGTACCTCGTAATCGTCCTTCATCATGCCTGAATTATGGGTTTTCTTCCTGCTGCTTCTCTCTCAAATCCACATTTAACCTCAATTTTAATATAGCAAGGCTATTGAATTTTCATTGTTATAATAAATCTTTCTATAGAACAAACAAAGGCCCATTAGCTCAGTTGGTTAGAGCGTCGTGCTAATAACGCGAAGGTCGCAGGTTCGAGACCTGCATGGGCCAGCACTTCTCCTCCTTTTTTTTTTTTTCACACGGACACCCGTACACTATCTTCTTGCTCCTTTTTTGTTTTTTATATATGCTTGCGACAATAAAGTTATCGGGCTTGCCATATTCTTTCTTTTTACACATTTTGTCTTGTCTATATAACTTCTTTTTTAAATAATTTTTTCCCTGGTTTAATAATTTGCACGTCAAAGATTGTTCAGAAATTAGAAATTAATTTTCGCATATACCGCATCAGTAACAGAAATAAAGACACAAAAAATAAAGTTGGTAAAAAAAGAAGAAAAAAACAGCATTAATATTGAAGACGCTTGTTACAAACTTTTGCATAAACTATAACAGATACAGAATTAGTGTTCAATGTGATACATGTTATATAAATAATTTTGATAACTCAAAAAGAAATATTCAAATTGATGTTTAGGTTCATTCTTTTAATATTATATTAATTGACCTTTATTATACTAATCAATTGGAATATATTTTTAATATTTGTAAGTTGAAAAGTTTTGAATTCAACTTTGACCAATGAATATGGCTATTGCATGCTTTAATTGTTGAACGTTATTTGACAAATGTAACTGCCTATTTACTAGTCTTAATGCTATTGATATTTTTATGGATTTAGTAATGACAACGTTTGTATTATATATATATATATATATATATATATATAGAGCCTTGTGTTCATTTTAGTGAAGAGTGAAAAAAGGAAAAACTTTCTTTTCATATTCTTTTTAAGTGCTGAATTTTCTTTTGATTAATCTTTGTTGTTTCTGCTCCTAATTTATACTAGAAGAGCTTGTTGAATCCTGGAACATACACCTAACGACAGTGTCCTTGACACGCCTCAAGCTAAATATTATTACTCTACATAACCAATATTTTTTTTTACAACAATACATACATCTCCTGTACAGATTGCCAATCTTTTGCTAATCAACACTCTGCTTAAGCTAACTATAAAAATAAAAAAAAGCCAGCGCGTGCAGTGTTGTAGACACTTATTAATTAGAACTTGTGCATTAGCTATAGAACAGATACAAAGTTAGAACATTTCCTGTACAGATTGCAAAACTTATGCTAATCAAAACTCTGCTCAAGCTCACGTGTTTTCGGAGCCCTTCCATTTTTATTTCTTTCTACTGTTTTTGTTTTTCAGTAGCTGGAGAGGTATGACGGTTAGGATTTTCTCTTGGTCAAGGAAAGAATGGTGGAAACCATCAACTTTCTGTCGATGGGCTTGGTCAAATAGGCATCCATACCAACCTGTAAGCATTTTGCTTCATCTGATGACATTGCATGAGCTGTCAGTGCAACAACGGGTATGTGTGTTCCTGTCCCCATCTCCGCTCTTCTAATTGCCTTTGTTGCTTCATAACCATCCATCTTCGGCATCTGTTAACATCAATCATATTAGCTGAAATGTTTCTAAAACTCTTACAATGATCATCTGGAGAGAATTAGAATTAAACACGCAATAACTCTCATTGAACTGTTGCTCCTTTCAGTCATTGTTTCTTCCAAATACTCCCTCTATTACATTTTATGACACTCTTTGGTTTTTAGTCTATTAAAAAAGAATGACACATCTCTTTTAACTATAAACTTCCTAATTTACCCTTAAGGACATGCTCTTATAGCCATAGAAATATCATGGCATGTTCAAAACCACAAGTTCTAACTTCTAAGAGTACTCTTGGCACATGCAAAAAGTCTTTATTTCTTTATTGAAATCCGTGGCCAATCAAATATTGTTGTATAAGATGGAAAAGGAGGGATTATTATGTAAAAGTTGTGGACGACTTACTTGACAATCCATGAGGATCAAGTCATAAGGAAGGGAATCAGCTTTTTCAGCTTGGGAGGTAATTGAACTGCCTTCTTCCTGAAGAGATTCATTTCTACATTCATCAGAACTAGACATGGGTTTTAGTGCATCCACTGCCTGCAGTCCATCTCCTACAACAACCACTTTAGCTCCCAATTTTTCCAGCATTATTCTAGCTACTCTTTGCAGCACTGGAGTATCCTCAGCAAGCAGTATACGTAGATCAGCTAGAGATTTCTGGTCTGCTATCTTATCTGAGCAGGCATTAGTGACCTCTTTGGTGGCAGTGCTTGTCAAATGACGTTCTCCATTCCTCATTTGTCCAAGATCATTCATGTCCGAAGTGTTTTCTTCATTGAAGTCAATATAGTAGTTATTTAATGTCCCAAAATGTGAGAGAGAGGCTTTGGCAAACTTTTCTTCCCTATTTTTTTCAGAAAGGAAGGCACTTGCACATTTTTCATTTCCGTTATCTGACTTGTCAGAATCATCTGAGCAGGCAATGTCAGAGTGGTTAGGATCAATTTCAAGACAATCATGTAAATCTCCTTCTACTGTTGCACTGTCAAAAGAATGCAGCTCCAGATTTTTTTCTTTTATAATAGCTTCCAAAATCTGAATCATTTTCCCTTTATATAGTGGTCTATTGACCATAACTTGGTGTCTCCTTCGCAGTTCCATCTTAATGGTACTGGGGGTGTCATGGTAAAGAATCCATGCAAACTTTGCTCTGCGGTAGTATTTATCAAGAAAATTTAGCTGCTCCTTCCATATATTTGTGCTCAAGTCAAGTATGCCAATGTCTACAACTATGACAAGAAGTGATGGGGCACTAGGATCTTGAATGCTCAAATCTTCAGGTTCTAAACATTCACAAGGTACGTCTTGCAAATGGCTTTTGGATATAGAAATCCCCTGAAGAATTTGAGTGAGCTCATTCCAATCAGATGCTCCGCAAGTATGCACCCCATTTCTCTCTAACCACTGGGACATTATTTCCCTACTCATTCTTCCATTGAGTGCAAGCAACACCTGCAATCAATTTCCATTATGTACAATTGCTCAGACTTTCACAATCTTATACTCCCTCCGTTTCAATTTAGATGAGGTAGTTTGACTCGCACGAAGTTTAAGAAAAAAAGAAGACTTTTGAAACTTGTGGTCTTAAAAGCTTAAGGGGTAAAAGTTTTGTGGGGCCATGACATTTGTGTGATTATAAAAGCTTCTCATTAAGGGTAAAATTGGTAAAATAAAGAGTTTAAAGTTGAATTATTTCCAATTGTTGAAATGTGTCATTTTTTTTGGAACGGACTAATCGGAAAGTGTGTCATCTAATTTGAAACGGAGGGAGTAATCATTTGAACTCAAGGTACATGAGGGTTTTCACATGTTCAAAGTAATTTAACCATTCTTAATGAGGGTGCTGGGGACTGTAAGGGCTAGTTGGAGATGGATCATGATAAGATAATGAAGTAGGGATATCACATGATAAAGTGCCAAAAAAGTACTTCGATGGGTGCTTGCAAAGGGAAGAATCCGTATCAATTATACATTTGCCACAAAGAATTGTATGAGGGAGCGATCACAAGGGTGAGACAGGAGTGGAGATACGAAAGAGCTTCCCATAACCGTGAATTTATGCCAATGATCTTCCTTGAATCTTTACTTGTTACATATTTATGGATGAACTGACCACTACCATACATGCTGAGATTAAAATGAACATGCTATTGCATAGAATACGGTTTAAATTGACAAAACTAGCTAAGTATTCAACCAAAATTTGGAATATGGAACATAAATGTAGAGCGGAAAAGTTCTAGGATAAGCAGAAGTAAGACAGAATATATCCGCTGCAAGTTTAGTCCCATAACAATGGAGGTGAACTGAGATTAGACGAGATTGTGTGCTTAAAATGAAGGCAATTTAGATATCTAGGTTCAGTCATTAGAAGAACAGTATGATAGATGAAGATATAATACATAAAATTCAAATAGGATGACTGAAATGGAGGAGCTTTGCAGGCTAGCAAAGTAAGGTGCGACTTTTTAGAATAATCAGTAGACCAACAATGTTACATGTGTGTAAATACTGGGACTAGGTGTCCTAGAAATTTGAATGCTATGATGGATGTGCAGTAAAACCAGTATATACAGGATTAAAGATTATCGAGTCCACAGAGAATGGAACTAACTCACGCAGATGTATGTGACATAATGAGATAAGTTAGCCTAAGATGGTTTGGTCATGCTCTGTGTATTCCGATAAATACATCATTGCGTAGGTGCAGCAAGCCTAAGATGGTTTGGTCATGCTCTGTGTATTCCGATAAATACATCATTGCGTAGGTGCAGCACTACAGACACATCATTTCGTAGTTTTACTTACCCTCAGTTTATGTTCTTCAAAATTGAACTGGCAGTGGTGTCCAGTGACTTCTGCAGGACAGTTTAGTTGAAGGTATAGTTGCATCACTGTCCCTGGTCCATTTTTCTTTACAACTTTAATCTCTCCACCCATTTTGTTAACCTGCATATCATCCTATCATCATTAGAAACCGGCAAGGCAGTCAATATTCTTCACTTGTATGCTTAAAGCCTATTCCAAGGGGAACCTTTTTAGAAATGATGAACAGTGTGTAATTTTGGTTTGAGAGTTGTTGTTTATGCCATCCTTTGGCTTGGGCTTAAGACGTCATCAAGTCCACAAAATCATAAAGAAAGAACTAGAACTCTTTTTCAAGCCAAATCCAATTTGAAATATTTTTTCTTGCGAATTCAAAGTCACAAATTCCTGAAACTAATTTATTTGAAACAGGAAAAAGTTGAACTCACCAGGGTACGTACAATGCATAGTCCAAGGCCAGTGCCACCATGCCTGAGTATGAAAGTAATCAAACAATGAAATATCTTTAGTTAGGTATTAAATAGCTTTAAGGTGTGCAGGAAGTAAATTCATTCAGTCATACATGCATTCTGTTAACTAACTAACAAAGTTTACCCAATAGATGACAATGATGTGAAAACTGCTTACAAGCGAGTTGTTGAAGGATCAGCTTGCTCAAAACTTTCAAATACAGATTCCCATTTACTGGGATCAATTCCTAGAGCAACAAAAAGGGAAATATCCAGAGAGAGAGTTAATATGCAGTAGCAGCAAGTGGGAAAATAAGTTTAAATGGTTATTTCATACCACAACCAGAGTCCTCAACTTCAAACCACAAGATCATTCTGTTATCTTTCTTGCACAATCTCTTTCCCTGGCTTTCTTGCCTCTTCAACTTTACTTTAGGAGCAGACCAAGAGTCTTTCTGATTAAGTGGAAAATTCCCTGAGTGAGAAAAAGTGTTTGCACTCTCGCACCATCCCCGAAGAATGATGTAGCCCGCTGTAAGGTATTTCAAGTTGTAAAATCACCAAATTCACTTGTCCATCAAGAAAATTTTATTTATCGAGACCCTAATCTCTTCATTTTATCAGAGGTGGTATAGGGTCAGTGGAATCACGCTATTTAATTCTTGTAAGGGCTTTACCAATTATGAGGACAAATGAAAGAACTTGCAAATGCATGTATTAAAAAGGTGCACTTACAGGAAGTAAACTTGAGAGAATTGCTAATTAAATTTGCGAAAATTTGAACAACTCTGGCAGAGTCTCCTTTAACTAATTTTGGCATATCATCTGCGGATAGAAATATGAAAACACAATATGCCTTTAGAAAACAACGCGAAGAGTCTCAAATTCAACTCTTAATCATAATTCTTTTGCATTTTCTGTAGTTGTACGGAGAACAGAGGCTCTACCGGAGATATCTAGAACTGTCTCAACATTGTGATTAATGCACTGGACAGAGAACATATCAACAAGTCCTTCAAGTTCTTTAGCCAAGTCAAATTCTGTTTCTTCCAACACCAGTTTTCCAGATTCTACCTGTACGAAAAGTATAAGATGATGTAAAAATAATTTTTCTCAGGTCTAATTAAAACTAATATTTGAAGAACAAGCTTAAGCCTGCTGCAACGTTACCCAAAATGGTCCATGAAAATCTATCGTGCTATTTCATTCCTACTATAGTTTCTCCAAGGAACAGTGAGGTAACTTTAGCCAATCAAAGAGTAAACTCTTTCCAATATATCATCAAACGAGTTGTCAATGTGCTATATCAGTGTTCACAAACATGTTGATATTTCCTTAGTTTGCTTTTGCATCTTACCTTGCTGAGATCCAAAATGTTGTTCAGAAGCCGAAGCAAAGCGGTTGAGCATTTACGAATCTGAGTAATAGTTGCATACTGCTCATTTGTAAGATAACCATCACTTATAAGGATGTCCAGCAAGCCAATAACTGCAGCCATAGGTGTTCGTAATTCATGACTGTGAAAAAACAAAGCATGAAGTAACTGTAGAAATGTACAGCTAAAAGCTAATTATTGTCTATATCAGCTAAAAGAAACTAAAACTTTCGACTGATCACAATGAATCAGATCCTAAGGCAAGATCTAGAATAGAAGAGTGGAAGTTTAGCTAATTATTGTCAATATCATCGAGTTAAAAGTAGAAAGCAGTCCAAAAGAAAGGAAATAAAACAAAAAGCTAAAAGCTCAGAAAAAGCGTGCTTCATTGAACAAGCAAACATGTTAATGCAAATTCTGCTGAACTTGAAGGGAGCACGTGTTGGTTACTATTTCGTGCAGATGTTGAACCTTAATTTGGCAAGTAACAATTCAGGTACATTATAATGCCTACCAGTCATTATTTTTCAGAAAAAGTCCATATTTTCATGGAATTCGTCTGTTTTCTGATGCAAGTTTTAAAACATCTATGGCGAGCAAAAATTAGACCAAAGGATAGACACTGCTGAAAATGTCTGATAGCTTTATTTCAGATAATTTATTTTCAGAAGATGGCCGTCACTTGCTAATATGAGCTGTGTAAACATAAACAGTTCAATTATTTCTCTTTTGAAGATCTGCTAGAATTTAACCCATTATTAATGCACTAAAACCCCCCACAGCAGGTACAAATATATTAAGCTAATAATAATAAAGGACTGATGAATATTCACCTCATGTTTGCTAGAAATTGGCTTTTGTAATTGCTCGATGCCTCTGCCTTCCTTCTTGCATCAAACTGGCTTATCAGCTGTGCTCTAAGTTTCATTTCTTTTGACACTCCATTTGTCAGTACGAAGATGCAGACACAGCCAATGATTAGGATGCATATTGATGCTGAGATCAATATTACTAGAGTCTTGATAGCCCTCTCGTCTACCTTCCCCATTATATATTTCCTTGGAATAATGATAACTCCTACCTGCAAAGATTGCAGATCAGTAAGACGTCTAATAATTTTGCCTCGAACTTGACCAACCATGATACTGAACTTGTGCTAAGCTAACAATTTACCATTGGAAGTCTCTTTAAGTGCAGGAAAAATGAGTCAATATAATAGAGCTGGTTCCCAAGTTTAGCATTCTCTATGTGCACTTCTTGACCTGGGGGAAGCCTGTTTCCATATTCTTTCTGTAAGCACTCAGCTCCAGACCGTATAACTGGGTCTTCAGAATCAACAGCCATCATTAACTTTGGTCCTTTTGTAGTATTCATCAAGAGAGGGGAATTCGTGGAAGTAGCGAGCAACCACCCCTCCTGAGAGGTTAAATAAATGTGACCACTGTGGAATTCAACAATTTCTTTCATCAATTGACCTACACTATAAAGAGCTGTAGTAACTCCAACAACAGCAACTATGCTTTTGTTTGATGGATCCCAAACTGGCAGCGCTGCTGAAAGCAACGGCGAGTCTGTGTACTTGCTCACAGCCACATGCCACGAAGCTGCACCATCTGGTACTTGAGATATTCCAGCAATGTTTATCAACTCATCTGGTGGGATTATGCTTCGCTTTCCATTCCTTTCTCCAGTCGAGGGATCTAAGGGTTCTCGGTACCAAACTGCTGAGATGTTGTTGTGTATAGTTTGATCATTCCATCCTTGACGAGACGATAACAAATTAACATCATATATACCACTTATAGAATAATTGGCAAGATCAGAGTATATGTAGAATGTATTGTTGCTCCTGTGATCTCTGTGGAAAGCCTGAACAAAACCATTTCTATAGTTGATGGTTAAGGAGTTAAGAGCTTTCCGACTTGCAAATAGAGCCCACGTTACATCCTTCATGGATTCGTACAGCTGCTGAGGCGCAAACATCAAATTAATAGAATTAAATAATGAGAAGCTTGAATACTGCTTCCAAAAAGTAAGAAAGCAAGAGGAGAAAGAAATAACCTCTACTTGTTGAGCTTGATTAACAGGCTTGCTATACTTTCTGATTACATACTCTGATAGCTTGACCTGAGCAGTAGTTATTTCAACAGTAGAATTCAAAATGTTCCACATTCGTAATATTGGTCGCTGCAGAAGTTCATGACGAAGACCAAATGCTAGTGTGTTTAGTGATCTTGTTGTGTAAACTCTGGTAAAATGCCATGTTAATAAAGTTAGCATTCCAATCAAAATAGCTAGCATGACCTGCATACACCCATAAAGAAAAAGGCCAAATCAAGAATCTGAATATATTTCCACCTCATTTAGCTCAATATATATCTAACCAACACTTGTACTATCTCAAGATGAAAAATCAAGATTCAATTTTCCAACCACTGAAGGGGAGCCTAGGAGGGACTGTATCCGTGTGACTATAGGTTCACGGATTCGAGCCATGGAAGCAGCCACTAATTCTTGCATTAGGGCAGACTATCTACATCAAACACTTGGGGTGCGTCTGAGTTAACGCGGGATGCTTTGTGTACCGGACTGTCGTTTTAATTTTCAAACCAGTAAAATATTAGAAGTGAGATATTGAAATAAATTGACAGCTCAAGATGAAAATTAAACAAAGGATTTAATTTTAATATGTTTCTAGTAGACTAGCAAGAAGATAAAATACAAGTTTTTGTGAATGAACAAAGTTGGCAAGCAAAAGAAAAAACAGGCAAAACTGATTGGTACTGTAATAAGAAATATGCATATTTACAACAAAATTAGCGTACCATAATAGCAAGACGAACAACGAAAACACCACGGTAAGAAGACTGACAAATGCTACTGTCGAACTGAAGTTCTTCATCGACTTCAACATCCTTATGGAAGGAAGTAGATAATTGGTTTCTTTTGGAAATATCAGCAAAGCCAAGCATCTTGTAAAGAACCCTTTCAGGCAATGATCCCTTTGGTGTAATTGGAGGTGATGAAGATTCAGAGCTTAGACTAGTACTTGTTCCATAATGTGCCATTAATATTCTTTTTGTTCAACTGTAAAGAGGAAGAATAATCACAAGACTAGGACTTAAATTAACAACTTGAGGCATAGACATAAATGACACAAGGGGCAGTGTTTGTTAATTATATAAAATTTCTGGTGCAAGTGAATCAATGTCAGCGTTACACTGTCGCTTCCCACTTTATGACCTTGTGAAATAGGAACACTGAGTGGGAGGTGTGGTGTTATTTATTCACTTGCTTCCTCATCCACATACCACCAATTTTTCCTATACTGTCTTTCCTACTTGATTGTCTAAATATTTAATTAGGCTACATAATTCAATTATTTTTTGTTTTTTTACCCAACCACCCACGTCATCAGTAGCGGACATCCTTTTTTTTTTTCGCTTGGTATTAGGCATCCGTGTTAGAGTCCGACTATATTCGGATCCACCTCGAGTAGGGCCCTATTCGGGGGGCAGCGGTCCGTAACAAAAAATAATTTTATACACAGAGATCGAATTCGAGACCTCTAATTAAAGGAGGAGCATCCTCATTCACTGCACCACATTCTTTGATGGTGCAAACTTTCTTTTACTAGGTGTTATACGACACCCTACAAAGTACCAATTTTTTTTAAATTTTAGTCCTTGATTCAGATCTACCATACAAAATGTATTGTGATAATAGACTTACACTACTAGTGCAAAATTCTGACGCCTTTGCACCCTATTCCATCCAACCTAAGAAAAATCAGATTTTGTAGCTATTGGTTATTAAGGCTCTTATTCCTTATTTTCTTTTCTTTTCAATGTTTATGTATTGTTCCGTGTAATGTTGGCTTGAATATACTCTTTAATTGTAATATTTCAGATTTTAGACAGAGTGTTACATCCGCAAAAACACAAGAGGGACATTGAGTATATAAGTTAATACGCCTTAAACCCTAATGACGCGTTTAAAACCCGTAAAAACCTATGTTGGAGACTCTATCATTAGCGGGCTGGGCGCTCTTTTTAGAGTCCTTTTACGTTTTTTTTCCTTAACTAATCTGCATATGAGTTTGATATTGTTGAAAATTACCGTTGGATAGATACAGACTAGTCAGCGGTCACCATCGAAACCTTGTACTGGCAATAGCTAGGCAAAAAGTAGTTGTCATTGACGACCTATTATTGATTTTTGAGGTCACAAAATATCCAAATGTAAGGGAGACATCGACATTATCTCCTATGGATCCTTATATGGACTACACTGCCTTGCTGTGTTGAACTGGAGTCCGTGTTTGTTTTTTGGTGTTAGGGACTTACCAGTCGACGTGCAACATCGCATTTGGCATTGCTCTTAAATGCTTTGGAAAAACTATACAATACCGGGTGTGTTTGGTTTGAAGGAAAATATTTTTTTGGCTTAAATGTTTTGAAAAATATTTTTCTCATGAATTTATTTTTTCTCCAATTGGAGGAAAATGTTTTTCCTAGCAAGATAAGGGAAAATATTTTCCAAAACTCTTTCTCAACCTTCTCCATCCTATTCTCCATCCCCCACCAACCCACCCCAACCCAACCCCACACCAACCCCCAACCCCAACCCCCACTTTACCCACCTTACGCCTACCCTAAATACAAATATTATTAATAGTAGTTTTGTTTCATGTTATAGATAGTTTTTTTTTTATTTTAACAAATGAGTTCTTTTTTCATGATATAAAAAAGAATTTTTTTTTAGTTGTACCAAAAACAATACTTTCATTTCATGTAGAAAAAGTATTTTCTTTCATTTCAGCAAAAAGAAATACTTTTCATGATTAAAAAAAGTATTTTTTATTATTTTAACAAAATGAGTATTTTCTTTTCATGATTTAGAAAAAGTATTTTCTTTTATTGCAATAAAATGAGTACTTTATTTTCATGTTGCAAAAAGAGTACGTTCTTTTTCAACCAAAAAAAAGAGTATTTTCTTTTTAGCTATGGAGCACAAATTTCAACGTTATTTTTGCAAAAAGTAAACCGATACAATAATTCGTTTGGCTTTGTGTGATTTTTTAGAGACTTGGGGGAAGAAGGGAGGGTGAGGAGAGTAGCATAAAAAATATTTTTCCAAAAAAATATTTTCTACTCTCTAACCAAATACTAGAAAATATTTTTCGGAAAAAGTTTTCAACTCACTAACTAAACAAGAGAAAATAAGTGATAAAACCACTCATTTTCATGAAAAGTAATTTTCTTCGTGCCAAACACACAGTTGCTCTAAAAGATAATGACTGCAAAATATATACTTTTTGTATATTAACGTATAATAGACGTAACCTTGCATTAATTGAAATGTGCATTTTTATCCCGTGCTTGTGAATCTTAACAAAATTTACTGGATTTTTAGCAATTACACTATTTAGTTATCCATGAGATATGTTAAGTTTGTCATGTTACTTCATATTTGATAGTACTGTAGAGTTCTAAAAATAGTTGGAATATTACATACTTCCTATTGGATAAAGCTTAAATTAATTATCCGTTTACGATTGGCGTGAATCTACGCGACTACACTTTGTAATGTTGTTTCCTGAATATAAAATCTATATATTTAAGAAATTGCATAAAGATACAATATTCTTAAAATAGTCTTAAGGGTATATATAAAATGGTGTCCAACCCTACACATCCACCCATTTTAGACCATATGTATCTTATCAAAGGAGAAGGACCCTCTACTTTGATGATACTAAAGTTTGCATTATTTAAGCCGAATTCCAGAGATAACAAGAGAATTAAAAGAGATATATAGGATTTGCAGAATCCAAATATTCGAAGTAGACAAGCCATGGATATGAAAGATTGCAAAATATAGGAGACATAACACGTGTATTTTTCTGGATTTACTACCACTAAAAGGCAAAGGGCATCTCTGAATTTTGAAACACTCAGAGTGCTGAAGACTGCGTGTTTTGTAGATGCGCCATTGGTGCATTACAGTCGGCTACAATAGACAGAATCTGTCAAAGAAATATTAATAGTAGTAAAAAGCGTCAACTCAATTCTCATCATCGTACCTATTATATGAGGACTAAGATATTTTTAGCTATATACACTAATATATCCACTCGATCTACTCCCATTGCATAACCTAGCCGCATTTTGAGCGAAAAACAATTTGCTTGATACGCCTTTTTTTTTATAGCCGCTTTCAAAAATAATAGCCGACAAGATGTATATTTATATTTACTTTTTGGCTAGCGAATGTAATTAGTTCCGGCCGACCAACCAATTTCGTATTTTGCACATTTCTTATTGGTCATAAAAAATTTACTTAACACATTTTTATATTTAAAATATTGTTTAATCTTCGTTGTTTTGTCCTTACTTTAGGCCCCACTTTATAAAATCAAGTAGTTGTTTGATATTAAAGGATTTTTAGTATTTCAGCATAGTTTTAAAATCAATATAGTTTATTCTTTTGATAAATCCCCTGTCATGTCAAAATACCACCAAACGAAATAGGATGGAGAAAGAAATACATTACCTTGGAATACAGGAAAAATGTAAGCTTACTAATGCTTAAAGTTCACTCTTTGTCGGCGCCTCAGATTGTGGTCGTTATCTTGCATCGGATGTTCTTCTATGTACCTTGCAAACAGAAATGGTGTTCCGCTTTGACACTCAAATCATCAATTTTCTAAAAGATAGTCAAAATAATATAGTTGGAAAAACAAATAATTAAAGCTCAATGTGGCATAAATATGGTGCTTCCATGCTCTATAGTCTAAGGTACGGGTGTTTAATGGTGCAAATTGATTCAGTATTGACCTAAAAAGAAATTAATTAAATAAAGATAAATATTTTTTCTTCAGTTTTGTCGGTCTTGCTTTTTTCGATTCATTTTTTCACACAAGCAAGAAACATGATTTACAGTTGGTCAAATTATAAGACTTATCTTTGACCTAGTGGTCCGATCAGTGACTACTTTCCATAATATAATATATATATATAATATAAAGGAAAGAACTTCCTTGAGATTAAAAATTAAAATTTCTCCACACCATAGATGAGTGGTTAGCTGGAAATAAAGTTATATTTGAGGCGGCAATATATACATTAATAAAAAGTACACAAGGAGTATGCTCTTTGTTTCCTTCTAATTTGGCTTGCTTAAGAACAGTACACCAATGACTCCACATTGTGCATTCATCATCATCCCCCAATTCCTATATATAGTTTTGTTTCCCTCTTAATTAATACTCACTAATTAATAGTGGTCTGATTTGTGGCTTCCCTTCGATACAAATCAGTTTCCACTCTCCAGCAAAATAAACATATATAGTGCTACGGCTCAAAGTATTCCCTAGCTAGGTCACACCATCGTCGGCTGCACAATTATTGCTGTTAATTACAAAAGTTTTACCAAAGAAGATAAAAAAAGTGTAGGCTTAATGACATTAAAATATTTAACCATAATCAACGAAACATCGCCCTTTGAGTCGTCTCATGTCCATAAACAATGATATAATCAAGAAACAAAGTTTGCGATAGTTTTGATCCTTAAACAAATCATGAATGAATATAATATAATGTACCACCGAAAAGAAGCTTCAAAACCCAAAAAAAAGTTTGGCAACAACGTCAATGTCAATCCTTTGACACTAATTGAGTATTTGATTCGCTACTTTTGTAGTTTGATAAAGTAATATAATTCTTTTTGTGGCTTAGCTAGTGGTAGTAATTGAAAAGGAGTGGAAACTTTAAATTCCATGCATTTTACTACCTGTGGTTGGTACCCGCACTATCCACAGGGAAAGATAAAATAATTTAAGGACATGCCTTTATCTCTTCAAACTTCTCTTTTGGTGTCCAATGGCCGTTTCTAAGAGCTGCTTCTCTGTCGCCATCTCTTATTACTTGCCATTGTTTAGTACAACAGGAAGTCATATTCTGTAAAAAAAGATTAAGAAAATATTCTCATTTTGCTAAAAAAATATTGAGTATTAAAGATTAAATATAATATTTAAGTGCTGGCTGGAACACGGATATGTTGTTAAGAGTTTGATAGAATTGTAAAAGAAAGTAACATCAACCATAGATAACGAGAGTTATTTTTCTACCTTTTGGTGAAAAGTTTTCTTAAATTTTATTTTTTTTACATTCAAACACAAAAAGGTATTGGACTTATTTTTCGAAAAAATATTCAAAAAAATATTTCATGTCATACCAAACACATTATCTCTAATCCTTTTTGACAATATACAGAGTGGAAACAATGACCTAATTTGCTGATCAGACCCTCATCAAAGTTTTAGTCCTTGACACGATGAACAGCACTGGTTTCACAAGTAGAAAATCAAATAGTGCCATGTTTCCAAGAATTCACACAAAATAACATGGTTTTAGTCATCTAGGACCCAAAAGTAACATAGTGAGATCCGAATGACAATGTGGAAAACTATCTAAGAACATTAGTGGAGTCTATTTCATCCACTAAACAACATCAAATGGGGCACTATAGCATGCAATTTCATATTATCTTCGTAACCACATCTCAAGTAATTAAGAAGTTTCTAAATGATAATACAGAAAACGATGTTTACCAAACTATTGAGACACATTTTAAAAAGGAGAGTGATTTGTGACATAATATCCAGCCTCTAAAGTCTAAGCCACGTATATTTGTGATAGCCAGATAAGCTAATAATTTATAGACGCTAAGGCGACGAGTAGTTGTATTTATATATACTTAGGTGCTAATATTTTAAGAAAACGTAATCTTACTTTGAGCAAAATAGACAATAGATAGCCACAAATCTTCACAATCGCACTAAAGTTAATGGTTTAATATGGAGATGAGAACACAAATAAAGTTGTTTTAACTTTATGTGATGGCGCAAATATAATATATTCAAATGCTTAGTCCAAAGTCCCCAATATGAGAATAGTGGTAAATCTACAGGCTCTGCTTGCCAGCATAATATGAGAATAGTGGTAGTTTTGTTTATAGCCAATGTGCAGTATACAACTGGACAGCTAGAAATTACCAAAATCTTTCATAGAAAAAGGTCCACTTATTTGTATCAGTTCTTTTGGGTGTGTTTGGTCTGACTAGAAATAATTTTACTGATTTTTTCAATGTTTGATTGTCTTAAATTGTTTGCTTTCTTCAAATAGGTGAAAGCAACTCATGTGTCCTTTATTGGAATAAGTCACTTTCTATAACACTTGTTCCTACTAAAATGTACATTATTCACAGCTATCACCAAAAATGTACCCTCTGCCCTATCGCCCTCGTTCTGTTACCATCTTATGTACCTATCTATTACCTACTAGTAGTATTTATTGTCTATCTTTATTTTCCAGTTTAATGATATGAATATATCCTGCTTTCATAATAATATTCTCACAGGTAATAAATCTGAACGACAGCAGTAGTAACAAAATGCGCAGCAGGGAGAATAACATTACATGCATGATTGCAACTAAATATACAATAAATTACATATCACACGTGTATTTACTCAATGATTAAAGCTACTATCAGAACATGAATTGTTTGCTGGTGTCTATGCCCTCTTCCAAGAAAAATACACTAATGCTAGAGGGTGAAAAGTACAAATGGAGGTGGATTGATGTGGAAAATTTGTACCTACAACAAAGACTATATATAATCCTTATCCTTAATAACATAACATATATGGCATTCGAAAATTTTAAAAAGAGGGCCTCAATTGACAGCTCTGCCAGTGAAAAGACAAACAAGCTGGTCAGTACTTAGAGCTCTTGGCCTTCTTAACAGTAGCAGCTTTAGCACTAGACTTAAGTTGGGTGGCGCGATTAAAGGAACTTTTGGGGTTAAGAGCCTTTCTGATCTTAAACACAGTCCAGGCAGTCCCAACAGCATGCCCTGCCGCATCAAGCCCTTCGGTTGCTGCTTTTGCTGCCTCTTCTCCATACCTACAAAACCCATTCACTTGTGACATAGTGTGATTTCAGTAACCCAAAAGTTCTAAGCAGCATATATTTATCTTACAGTAACATAGTTTGATTTCAATTAGTTGAGTCTGTTGATGACTCATGACAAAACAAGTTGCAATGTATTCAAATGCTAAGACTAGACTTAGAAAAAAAGGCATATAGCCAGGAGAAGTCATCACATACTGAAACATAAGTATCACCAAAGTTAAGGAGGGGACACATTTTGCTTTTCCTTAAAGTCTCCTATGTTGTACATCTTTTTCCAGTTTTCTTCAGTACATCTACAATAGTTGAGCTTTACCTGTGTGAAACAAGCTCAGTCGTCACAGTGGACGATGTTGACATCACATTCTTTCCAGCTACTTCAACAGCGTCGCATATTCTGCCTATAACAAAGACAAGTTAGGCTCCTCTCAAAAGAAAATATTATACATATGTAGACAACAAACTGATTGCAATTTGCTATAGTTAAACTTAAAATATGTAAACAAATTCTCAAAGTTAAAGTTGTTGTTTGACAGTTATGTGCATGAGAAATCAACTTTTAATGCAGAAAGTATTTCAACAAGATGAGTTCATCAATACAGTAAAAAGAACTTAAATGTTAACTTATTGTAATAATTTAAACAGCATAGTCTCCTCCTTTTAACATTGGATACAACCCCATCAATACAGAGCTAACATTGGCAGTGTGAATAAAATGATTACTTCTAGTGATATCAAGAGACGCAAATTTTCTGCTGATCTTTACTTAAGAAACCAAAAATAAAAATTAGGCTCTTTGCTTTTCCTTCAATCTCCTGTTTGTTTCTTTTGGTTAGATTCTCTTCTCTTAATTGAAACATCATTACCGACCAGAAAATCTGCATGCAGAATCAGGCACACAACCTGGGATTTCTTCTCTACCTTCTCTCTCAGAATTCAGAAATTTAGCCACATATAATATTATCTGTACTAACCAAACTATCAAACTCTAAGTGAGAGACAAAATGCTCAGATATCCAATGGACAACTCAGGACTATCCACACAACTAGAAGCAGCAAATGGCCAACTAGTAATAGTTTGTGATTTAGGAGGAGTTGTTGTTGTGGAAGTAAAACGTGTTTGTCCTAGCTGATATTGCATGTCACATGTGACAATCTGAAGCTAATCACTATTTGACACTTCAATTGTGATGATTTGATGTTCTTATTCAATAGTGACAAAGTGCTTTTTTGTTTGAAGGATGTCCAAGCTAAGAGGGAGTAACTTGAAGACCAAGGGAGTCACAAATGAAGCAAAACCAGAGGATAACAGAGAGATTGGCGCCATAGAGCAAGCCGTAAATATGGAAAAGGATGTAACCATTTATATCTTTCTTGGCAGACATGTCCTTGATGCTTCAATTTTTACATTCTCTAAAAATGTCTTATATGATACATATAAGTGCCTTTGAATGTGATAGTACAGGGACTATGCGACGCAGTTAAGCTATAAATTCAATTCCTTTTGTCCTGCAGCTATATTAAAAAATAAAATAAGTAAAAATCGCTGAAAAGCAAATGGTATATGGACATACAATCAAACTCGGTCAAGAAAAATGGAAGACTTTTGACTTACAAAATCCATCCAGAGTAGCAAGGACCATCTCCCCTGGCATCATGCGGAAGAACTTTTTTCCAACTATGGAATTTGCAACTGAACTAGTGAAGAATCCTGAAACCTGGAGAACTCCAGAAAGGACTCCAATTGCCACTTTCTCAGTCATCTTAGTTACTCTCTTAACCCTGAAAAACACACCCCAACCTGAGTAAAAAGTTTATTCTTTCTCCTACATGATTTACAGCTAGGCATATGAGTATCCCTGATAATCTTATTGAATGTACATGTACATCAGCAACAGCAACCTCAAACATAGAAGCCTTAATTTATCTTGAGGAAACAAGATAGAAGTCTAGGTATTGAGGGATTTAATTTATCTTGTACTATAAATTCTAACTAGCATCTGAAAGTGGCAGCTCTCATGAAACAGTGCCAATATACTGGCTTACTGAATTATAAGCTTTATGTACCAAAATAGAAAGATTATCTCAGTTGTTGAAGCTATTCAATGAAACAACAAGGAAAGGTCCATTAACATTTCAAACTGAAAAAACAGTACCAATATTCTTTTTAGCCAAATCTGTCAAAGAGAAATTTTTATAGTCAGACAGTTCAGTAGGGATAATCTGCAATCTCTCAGAAAACGAGACACTGCAAGCATTTGTCATAATAGTATTATTTTTTTTTCATTCAGTAACATACAACTATTCATCCTCTTATTTTTGTTAGATGCCTAACTCAAATGATAATAAGTAAAAGAATCATGGTGATTACCCGGAATCAGTTTGACAAAGTAGAAGTGCCCAAGTAATATCCAACTTTGCTATTCTACTCTTTCAAAATCCCAACTCAATTGATACATGTGAAAAGGAAATAAAGTAGAAACCAAAAAAGAAAAAGTTGAAACTTCCTAGGGAGAAAAGGTAAGCTAAATATTTACAGAAGAATATAGAAGACTTTCCGCAATGCAATCAATAGTGTGGCCAGTGCGAAACACAATAAAAAACTAGTCCTTTTTTGTCAACGTGGATAAACAAAAGAAAAGATTTTTCTTGGTATTTTGGCTGCTTTATCCATCACTAGAACTCAAGAGGGAGCCTTGCTATAAATTTCAATTACCTGGCAAAAAATTAAGAACCCACTAGAATGCTAATCAAAATGAATAACAATAACAGCAAAGCAAAGATGTTAAATTAACAGTGAACATAGTGTAAGCAGATGACCATCAGATATTATAAGGCCACCATACCTTTTGATCCTCCTCAACGTCTCAGGCCTAATCTCAGCCTTAGTCCCTGAAGTCATCCTCTGCTTTAAAACCTCATTTCCTTGCTTCAGTCGTTCCATTGACACATCTCCGCACCACAAAATCCCCTTGATCAGCTGCCCTGATCCTGCAGCAACTAACTTTGCAGCTGATCCGCTGTATTCCTCCACATTGGGCGCCAACGTGGTCCAGTATTGAGCGCAACGTTCTTCCAACACTTCCTTCTTCTTCTCCGACTTCAAGTCAGCTGGAGACAACTCCCTTGCCACTGTTCCTCCAATAGCCAAGGCCACCTTTTCCTCCACCTTCTGAACAGAAAAGGTGCTGTAACTTTTCAAAATAGCATCCAGCTCCTTCAACAATGCCTCCTGACCCTTGGAAGCAATCGTCAATCCATAATTCAACGAGTCATTCACCGTGTCCTTATCTTTCCTTTTTTTACCCTTATCTTTCTTTTTTTTACCTTTTTCTTTCTCGTCATCACTGGAATCCGAATCATCCTCTTTCATAGCTTGAAACGAGAAAAAATAATGCGAATCATCCAATTTCACCGCGGCCAGGTCCTTAGTTAACGGCCATTGGATCTCGTCAGCTACACGAACAAGGATAGCAACAGTACTGTTATCTTGCAAGAGACGAATCAGAGATAAATCTCCAGTGGCTAGCTCAACGGAGTAATGCTTATCGATCAAATGGATGAGGACACCAGGGATAACGAGAAGTGTTTCTTCGAGGGATTCAGGAGGGGCGGATGGAACAGATGGGGTAGTTTGGTAATCGTCGGGGATGAGTTTTTCGGCGAGGTCCTTTTCGTCTATTGTTGGATAAAGATTGGGACGAGAAGAAGAGGTTGATTGGAGATTTGGATCATTATGAATGACCTGTGGATACAATGGAGCTTTGTTTAGATTAGGATTCTGAGAAGCCATTGGAGAGCTGAGAGAAAATGTTAGGAATAGAGGAAAAGAGAAGAGGAAGATGGATGTTTTGGAGGAATAGCAGGCAAACATGAAGAGACACGTGGCAGATTTGTTTGCATGAATAACTGCTATAACTGTCATGAATTTCCCGCGCAAGCCCATTTGGCTTTTCTTTTCTTTTTAAAATTGTGTTGGAAATTTAAAAAAAGTTACTCCATAAATCATTGCTTTAAAAAATATATATTTGAAAATTTGTATAGGATAAAATATGCTATGCTACGTGGCTGTCCAAAAGATGGACACGTGGAACCTAAAACAAGGGATAGCTAAAACCAAAGGCAATTGTCATGTCTGTCATCGGAAAGAATAATACTCATAAAGATACAATAAATACTCTTCGCCCGATAGCATTTAATGGAGAATACTCCACAACATTCAGTGTGTTGCTCGTTACCGAGAATTTATGCTCATTGTTACACCCTCTTCAATGACTCTCATAATTTACATTAAAGAAGGCATGATCATATGACCATATTCCCTAGGTACAACTATAAACACTGAGCTCATTTATCATTGTAAAGGTCACGACTTTCTTGGCAAACCTACGCTATAATCAATAAAAAGCTTTATACAATTTTACTTTTCTGTTCTTAGTTTTCATCACTATTGTACCCGAAAGCTCTGCTCCCGAATCATTATACTTCGTGGTTTTATATCATTTCAAGGCCAAGTATTATGTATTTCGTTTATTATTTTATTATTTCAGGATCAAATTAATTCACTTGTTTAGAAACCACGTATAAGTTTAACTGTACTATTTTACGGGAAAACAGTTTGTTGCCCACCGTGGAGCCTAGAGAGACGTGTAATTAAGTTGATCCTTATCTTTTTACTAATGTGTTTTGCTTATTCATCTTAGCAAAAAAAACCAAGAAATGGCAGAAAATGGTGTTAACAACGCCCACAATCCCGAGGTTCAAGGAGACCAGCCTCACCTCGAGGATTCAGTCAGTGACACCTACAGCGAGGGACACTATGCCACGTCGGTCCATGACAAGCGGTACCCACAACATGTTCGGGAAGCAATCCTCGGTGATGTTGAAGAGGAACATGTTGTTGATGTGGTAAGGGTATTAAAAGAACAACATGTGATCATTCTAGGCCACCTCACGCGACAGGATAAGGTTATGACGGAGGTTGAAGCAAGCGTTGTCGGGGGCTTTGAATAACACGAATATTTGAGATCCGGTTCCTCCAAGCGCTCCCGTGAATCAAACAATGCAGAGGCTCAATAACAACACCCCAAGGGGAGAAGTTGGCTTCGATGGGATTGGGGGGGACCGGATCCGGCCCCAATAACAAAAACAATCTCTTCAAGAATGAACTCTTACGGTTTATAAGGGAAGTGAACGCCCACATAGACCAAATCTCGGGTGCACCACCGGTGCTAAAAGATCTAGAATCAAAGAAGTATACACAATTTCCATACAAGCCAAGTGCACACCAGAATTAATCCGGAAGTGGTTTAAATGCCTGATGTGCCAAAGTATGACGGAACTTCAGACCCTCAGGAGCGTATTACCACCTATACAACAACGGTGAAGAGGAATGATTTAGCTCCTCACGAAATTGAATCTGTTTTGCTGAAGAAATTTGGAGAGACTCTCACTAGGGGAGCCTTGACGTGGTATTCACTGTTACCCGAATATTCCATAGATTCCTTTGAGATGCACATATATTCTCTTATTAAGGCTCACGCCAGGGCCAAAAAAGTGCAGGCCCGAAAGGTCGACATATTCATAATTGCACAAGGAGAATCTGAGTTGCTGCGAGAACTAGTTGCCCGATTCTAAAAGGAAAGAATGTTTCTCCCGGTTATTTCGGATGAATGGGTAACTAAAGAATTCACCAAGGGACTGAATCCGAGAAGTTCGGACGCTTCCCAAAAATTGAAGGAAAGCATGCTTGAGTATCAAGCAACGACTTGGGCGGATGTCCACAATCGGTACGAATCAAAGAAAAGGATCAAAGATGATCAAGTTGGATTCCCATCATCGACAAATGGACGGGAGAAGACTAAAGAAAAATCAAAAGATGATCTCTACACGGACAGATGATCTTCGAGGGGCCGGTTTTCGCCCTATGAACGTACCGAAGGCTGCGGCAAGGGCTTTTAGTCAGCGGAAAGGTTCGCCATAGAAAGAAGGATTGATCGCGTTTGGAACAATAGATCATTGCCGGACAAATAATAGTCAAGTACACCGGATCCTTCCTACCCAAGCTGTCATAAGTAGAGTTGGTGTCAGCTATGAGAAACATCAAAGAAGTACGATTTCCGAAGCCGATGAGATCCGATCCCAACCAGAGGGATTCCAACTTGTGGTGTGAATACCACGGGATGAATGGCCACCAGACAGGGGACTGTCATCATATCTGGGAAGAAGTGGCAACAATGTTGAAGAATGTGCATCTCAGATAATTCTTAAGTGATCGGGCTAAGAACAACTATGGTTGTAACCGGGATAACGTGGAATCCTCGAAGGAAGGAGAAGATCCTCTTCGATAGACGATCAACATGATCTTTGGGGGGAATGAAATCAACGGGGTCACATTCTCGGCATAAAAAAATATGAAGGTATCAATAACCCATAGCAAGAGACTCCGGGAAGTTGACGAAGACGATATCACTTTCATGGAGGAAAACGCAGACGGATTGTTGCTACTGCACAACGACGCATTGGTAATTTCTTTAAATGTGCTTGACTTTAAAATCGAACGAGTCCTAGTGGATCTAGGAAGTCCGGCCAACATTATACAATGGAGAGTATTGGAGCAAGCTAAACTCATCGGAAGCATCATTTCGGCCACAAAAATCCTCGCCGGATTCAACCTTGCGAGTATGACAACCCGAGGAGAAATCTTGTAGCCCACGAAATCCGATGGGGTGATGAAAATGACTCATTTTGAAGTCGTAGATGGTGACATGGGATATAATATTATTCTGGGAAGACCGTGGTTCCAGGAGATGAGAGATGTACCGTCAACGTATCATAGTTGCTGAAATTTCTAATGCCCGAGGGAATCAAACAGATAAGGGGCGATCAACCGGCAGTAAGGGAGATGAATGCAATTTTGATTTCTAGTAGCAAAGGGAAGGAAAATGCAGCATAGCAACTACAGGAATTGGTGCCCGCTCTCGAATCGAATGAAGTTAGCCCTGGGGTAGAGGCATCAGAATCTTATCAGTTACTAAGGTATTTCCAGGCACCAGAAGAGACGGATGCAACAAAATCTACAGCGGAAGAGCTCGAGCAGTTGCATTGTTGAAGAGTTCTTAGAAAGGAAATTCCACTTGGTGACAGGATTGCACCCCAAGCTCATGTGTCCCAATGGAGGTGGCCATACACAAGCTACGCTTGGATACCAATATCCCTCTGGTAAGACAAAAGAAATGCCATAGTTCAGAAGCCAAGAGCAAATTCATCAAAGAAGAGGTAACCCGTTTACTGGATATCGGTTTGATCCGAGAGGTAAAGTATCCAAACTGACTAGCTAATGTAGTAGTAGTTCCTAAGAAGAACAATAAATTTTGTATGTGTGTAGATTATAAAGATTTAAACAAGGCATGCGCGAAAGACTCGTTCCCACTGCCAAATGTCGACCAAATGAATGATTCTACGACAGGGCATGAGTTAATGAGTTTCCTTGATGCTTATTCCGGGTAAAACCAAATTAAGATGAACCCGGAGGATCAGAAAAGACTTCTTTTATTACAAATTCCGATACATATTGATATAATATGATTCCCTTCGAGTTGAAGAACGCCGGAGCCACTTATCAGCGGCTCGTAAACAAGATGTTTGAAAAACAAATAGGGAAAACTATGGAAGTTTATATAGACGATATGCTCATTAAGTCTTTGAATGCAGGTGATCACATTAAGCATTAACAAGAAACTTTTGACATCCTAAGGAAGCACAACATGAAGCTTAACCCCAAGAAGTGCGCGTTCGGGGTCAGCTCCGATAAGTTCCTAGGATTTCTGGTATAATAAATGGGGATCGAGGTAAACCCTAATAAAATCAAGGCCATCGAATACATTTCGGATCAACTGTCAAGCGTGAAAGAAGTCCAAAAACTCACGGGAAGAGTGGTCGATTTGAGCAAATTCATTTCTCGGTCATCAGAGAAGTGCCACAGTTTATTCGCGCTGCTCAAAAATAAAAACAACTTCGAATGGACCCCAGAATGCCAACAAGATTTGAGAGATTTAAAAAGGTATTTGTCAAGCCCTCCATTAATTTTGAAACCGAAGTAAGGTGAAACATTGTTGGTATACCTCGCAGTCTCAGAAGTATCGGTAAGTGCAGTTTCGGTTTGAGAAGATGAAGGTACATAATCTCCTATTTATTACGTTTGTAAAATTTTAACGGGACCAGAAACTCACTATCCGCACTTGGAGAAGATGGCCTTATCTCTCGTAGTATCCTCTCGGAAGCTGAGGCCCTACTTACAATGTCACCCGATACCTGTGGTGACCAAATTTCCCCTGCGCAATATCCTTCACAAACCCAAACCCTCGGGTAAGCTGGCCAAATGGGATGTCGCAATGAGTTAATTCGACATAGAATATAAACCAAGGATTGTGGTTAAGTCATAAGTCTAAGCTGACTTTGTGGTCGATTTCAGTCCGGGATTGCTGCCTCTAGCAACCAAAAAGGCAGTCATGGTGTCAGAATCAACATCGAGAGTTTGGAACTTATTCATGGATGGAGCCTCCAACATGAAAGAGTCCGTGCTTGGCATAATATTAACTACGTCTTCAGGATAAAAATGTTCCATTTAATTAATAATGAAGGAGAGTACGAGGCTTTGATTGCAGGACTAGAACTGGCTCGGAGACTAGATTCTGAGGTCATAAAAATCAAGTGTGACTCATAGCTGGTGGTAAATCAGGTCTACGGGATCTTTGAAACCAAAGAAGAGCGCATGAAAAAATACTTGGTGAAGGTCCAGGCTTTGCTAGTTCAATTTCGGGAGTGGCCGATCACTCACATCCCGAGGGAAGAAAATGCAGAAGCAGATGCACTAGCCAACCTCGTCTTGTCAACAAAAATGAAAGGATCAGAATCCGGGACAGTAGTACAACTGATGCACTGGTCCTGGATGCAAATAACTATTTCAAGGTCAATTCTACTAATTTGGTCCGGGACTGGAGGACTAGATCATCGATTATCTCGAGCACGGGAAATTGCCCGAAGATTCCAAGACGTCTTGGGGGCTGCGTGTCAAAGCAACACGGTATTGCTTTAAAGGAGGAACGTGTACAGAAAATCCTTCTAAGGCCCGCGGGCCTGATGTTTGGGAGCATCCGAAGCAAATTATGTTATGCGATAGGTTCACGAAGGGATCTGCGAAAACCATTCAGATGCAGATGCCTTAATGTTAAAACTGGTAAGGGCAGGATACTATTGGCCGCACATGGAACAAGACGCCAAAGCTTTCGTACAAAAATGCGATAAGTACCAATGCCACACACCGTTAGTACATCAACTGACGGAACCACTACATTCAGTCTTGTCTTCATGGTTGTTCATGAAGTGGGGGGTGGACATCGTCGGACCGCTGTCGCCGGCTCCGGGTAAGGTAAGATTTCTATTGATTTTAACTGATTATTTTTCTAAGTGGGTGGAAGCAAGTCCTTATCAGAATATCGGCGAATGCGAAGTGGTGGATTTCTTGTGGGAAAACATAATCTGCAGGTTTGGAATACTATAAGAGAAAGCATGCGACAATGGGTAGCAATTTACCAGCGCAGAGATAAAAAAGTTCCTCGAAGATTTGAAAATAAAGACTATCACATATTCACCCTATCATCCGAGTGAAAATGGTCAAGAAGAGTCAACAAATAAAGTGATGATACAAAACCTCAAGAAAAGGTTGGAAGCAACTAAAGGTAAATGACCTGAGGAACTACCCGTAGTCTCATGGTCATATCGAATGATGGCCAAGTCGATCACGGGGGAAACTCCCTTTTCCCTTGTGTATGGAGATGAAGCCTTAATTCCGGTGGAAGTAGCAGAGCCTACCTTAAGGTATTTCCAGGCAAGCGAGGAAGCAAACAGTGAAGCG
The DNA here is from genome assembly GCA_005239505.1 of Nicotiana paniculata. Taxonomy (NCBI): domain Eukaryota; kingdom Viridiplantae; phylum Streptophyta; class Magnoliopsida; order Solanales; family Solanaceae; genus Nicotiana; species Nicotiana paniculata. The sequence continues at coordinate 60,905 of ML351489.1, read as the reverse complement.
ATGATGGTCAACTTGGAGTTACTCAATGAGCGCATGGACTTGGCACGTGTAAGGATGGCAGCGCAAAGCAGAGAATAGAAATATATTTTAATCAAAGATCCAACCTTCGTTACTTTAAAGTGGGAGATTTGGTTCTAAAGAAAGTAACCCAAAATACCCGGGAACTCAAGCAGGGAAGTTAGACCCGATCTGGGAAGCCCCCTACCGGATCTCGGCTGTCACTGAGAAAGGTTCGTACGAGTTAGAGAATCAAAATGGAGAAAAGTTGTCGAACAATTGGAATGTGGCATAGCTCAAGAGATACTATTGATGACAAACTTCTTCTGCACTGGAAATATGCGATGCACTCTTTTTCCCTTCGTCCAGTTTTTGTCTCAATTGGGTTTTTCTGGCAAGGTTTTTAACGAGGCAGCCATGCAAGGCATACTACGAAGAAAGTTTCAACGGTGGCAATAAGACCATTAATAGAGGATTGTATAGCGAAATTCCCACCGGGAAAATAAGTTTGCTATAAAGAAAAGGTTACCCGATCGTTCCCAAGTGCAAACCATTAGAGGATTGTTAGATAGTCCTTTACTCTATAGCATAAATTTCTAAGGGGAAGCGAAGTTTGTTGCCGAGTGGAGGATTGCCTAGCAATTCATTAGTGGGATCCTCGAAGGTGCAAGATTCCCAGTGTTCCAATTCACATTCATCGCATCTGAACACTGGGGGATGATATGAGAATGCAGCAATAATGACTGCCACGTCGACCGGAGCACGAAAACCGGGAACATAATTGTGTCACCGGGAACTGCGCGAACATCCCCATATAAACAAGTACAAATTGGCCATAAGAAATGGCAATTTCTCTTCAACATAACGAATGCTTATGTACTTTTTGAACTTTTTGAAAACGAAAGGAATAAAGTAAAGTAATTTTATTTCCCATCTGTTTCTTGTCTGATCGATGAATTGATTTTATCATTTGAAAGTTAAACAAGTACTTCAAATATTTTTGCCGTAATGAACAGGAGACGTCCTCATCAAGAGCACCATAAACATAAGAAGGCCCTCTATTATGAAAACCCTCATGTAAAATGGTTGATTCCAGAAACATTTATGCCCGGAATCAAAAGTTAGTCAATCTTTTCAACGGAGGCAACCTCGTGGTCGGTTGCACCAAAAATGACGTTATGGACTTCAACCCATTTGGCCCTGGCTTCGTCAAAATATCGGGCGCGGCGACTGGTACATGGAAGTGGGAGTTGGCATTTTCCACCATTTCATACTCCCCTAGAGCGCCATGACATCGTCCTCAGCTGGTGTAACTAACTCAACGAATTGAGCGGTCTGTTGAGTTGAGGAAGGTCGCCGTCTTCTATGTAGAGAAGCTCCTTCCTTGCTAGCTTCTCCATCATCTTCAATCATCACGGTATCAATAGCCAGCCCAGGCGGAGGGCTCATCACCACGACTTCCAGAGACGATTTGGGGGCATCACTCCTTGCCCTCTTATTTTCCCTTTCGGTCACAGAGGAACACCTTCTTTTTGCTTGCTTGTTCTCCGGCCGGGGACTCCGTGAAGAAATACTTGTGCTCAAAGTAGGCCTGGAGACACCTGTCCGAGTAAGCGCTTCCTGAATCAGCCTCGCCGCGTCAGCAGGATTAGCCAAAACGTCCTTCTCGGGGACAACAACTGAGCTCGCAGGTAGACCTGATTTCAGGAAAAAAAAAGACTAAGTCAATCAATTTTTTAGAGTGAAAAGCAAAAACAAGACAAGTTTGAGTTACTATGGATTTTGTCCTTCCACCCGTATTTAAAAGCCAGTTTTTTCCATGTACGGGTCTCGGGCATAGTAACGTCCAAGATTTTCTAGACCCACCGGGCAAAGTCTCCAGCCCTAGGTGGAACCTACCGAGTTGCTGAAGCAGGCGAAAGGTGGAGGATCAATGCAAATATGAAGAAATTTCTAGCAAAAGGGATATTAAACAAGGAGCTTACGAGTGCGATTCCATGATTCTGGAAAGGATGGAGCCGTTGCCGGAATGATATTGCAGGTGGAAACAAAAATGAACTGCACCATCCATCCACGGTCGTTGTCGTCATCCATGCTAGATAGTAGAGCATGGTGACCGCGCTTGCTGAAATTTATGGTTCCCCTGCGGAAGATCTTGGGGGAATAGAGATTCATCACATGAGATAAGGAGCTCATCCCCCGTCTCTTGGCACAAACGCCGAAGGAAAACAACCGTCCTCCACACAGAAGGACTTACTTGTGCCAAACACACCTAGTATCGGAGGCAGAACTCGACAACGGGGTCAAGTTCTTCATTCAAGGAAAACACACCCAAAGTAAAGGGATACGTGTAAAAGTATGTAAAACCCTCCTTGGGTAGGATTACCCGCTCCATCAGATCAGGAGCGAAAATGGTTAGGTCCAGGCAGCGACAGTGTTCCCTCACAGCAGGTATGCTAAGGACAGATGGAAGAAAGATACCTACTGATGGCCCATGTATGAGAGCTAGCAGAAGGAAATTTCTCTTCGAAGTCTTTTGTTATAACAATACTTCTAGAGATGATGGTGCCCATTGTTGGAGGAGAAGAGTCCTCGGCTTTGTTCTTTGTTTTTGTAGAACTGCTATTCTTTGAGGAAGAAGCCATTGTAGGGAAGAAGAAAAAAAAATTCGCTTGAAGAGAACTGGAGAAAGGTTGAAGAACAAGATGCAAGTCGAATGAGGAGAGTTTGAAGAGTCATGAAGTAAGAATGGAAAATGTTGATGCGTATAAGTAAAGGTTTAGGCGGTTAAGTTCGTGGCCATGATTACCTCGATAACCGGCAAAAGTTATGATGAATCGTGGGTTGACGTGTGTTTGGGGCATTAAATGCGGAGAGACCTGCAACTAATGAACCGTCAGAAGCTTTTCAGAGAAAGTCATAGTAATTCCCGCCAAAAAGAGTGCTCCTACCAACTTCTTGGTGACACAAAGTTATGTCACCGAAAAGCAGGGGACTATCTGTATAGGTAAATATGCTATGCTACGTGGCCATCCAAAAGAAGGACATGTGGAACCTAAAACGGGGGATAGCTAAAACCGAAGACAATTGTCTTGTCTGTCACGAGAAAGAATAACGCTCATAAAGATGCAACAAATACTCTTCGCCCAGTAGCCTTTAATATAGAATATTCTACAGCATTTAGTGCGTTGCCCGTTACAAATAACTTATGCTCACTGTTACATCTTCTTCAATGGCCCTTGTAATTTACATTAAAGAAGGGCATGATCCTAGAACCTTGTTCCATAGGTACAACTATAAATAGTGAGCTCAGTTATCATTGTAAAGGACACGACTTTCTTGGCAAATCTATGCTATAATCAATAAAAACCTTTATACAATTTTACTTTCCTGTTCTTCGTTTTCATCACTGTTGTACCCGGAAGCTCTGCTTCCGAATTATTATTCTTCGTGATTTTATCTTCATTTCAAGGCTAAGTGTTGTGTATTTCCTTAACTATTTCATATTTCAGGATCAAATAATTTATTCGTCTAGAAACCACGTATAAATTCAACTGTACCGTTTTACGAGAAAACAAAAATCATACTCAAAAGAAAATTATTTAAATCCCATAATATGTAATGATATCATTTGAAATGGGACAAAGGGAGTAATCTTTTCGTTTATTGTCCCTTATTTTCTCCGGGTTTTAACACTCCATTATCTTTTTAGACAGAATTTCTCATTGGAAGATAAAGTAATAATTAGCTAGTTGATCGAAGAGAACGATATAGTATTGAATATTGATACATAGGAAATCAAGGTCAAGGAAATGATTCAGTTGATCATATTTATGGCAGAGTGGTATAATCAGTAGCGGGAGGTGAAAAACATTTTCCTCCAATTATTTTCCTGAATATACATTTGCTTTGTTTGGCAGACATCGAATTTATTAATAAATTTGACTAAAAAGAACTATTAGTGGCTCTACGGAGCAGTTCTTTTTAACTTCTTGGGTAGAAAATAAGCAATTTTCTACTCAAAACTCAACAAGAAAGTCCGTATCTCCATTGGACCAAGCTCGACTACGAGACTAGACATGTCTACTAGACCCCCTCTAATTGGAGCTGGCTCACTGCCACTGTCATGTTCTATATTCCAATTCATCTTCTTCATCTCATTCTTGCCTTGATTCGCGGATAAGCTTGTTTCCTTGATTGCCTTTATCTGAGTACAGTGGAAAGATGTGTCAATCATTTTCTTAATATGCATGAGTTAAATCAACAGAGACAATTTCCTAATATCAGTAAGATTTTAAAGCTGTTTTACCGGTTTTCCAGCAAACATCTCTTTCAGTTGAACTTTGGTTATTGCTGAATACTCAGCATCTTCACCAGCCTATCCACATCCACAACACATATAAACCAAAAGGGTAAGTAGTGATATCAGTTAGCAAGGGACAAGCATAGAGAGGTCCAGCCTATAATGATGTCATGTATCACACTCTTAATCTTACATTTTCTGTTTCAGAATTCAAATAAATGCAAGCAGTTCATGATTTTTCAGAAGTAAGGTTGCTGTTTCTTTGTCAAAGTACAGCTGAAACAAGGAAATGAGATAATACTTTCATCAACTTCTAATCCATCTACAATGTATATGGTCATGTCTGTTTAAGAAGAACAGGTAGTTTAATTTTACCTCATATAGATGAGCCAAACGGAGTAGTACACCTCCATTATCCAACTCCTAGAGAGAAAAAATATATGTAAATGACTTCATTAATTCATCGAAGGAAAGAAATCACACTAATCACTGTTAGATCTATTTAACAACCTGGAGCGTAATCAATGCAACATTAGGAGGCAGACTATAATTGGGATTCATGGTGGTGGCTTTGGTTAAATGAGAAGCTCTCCATTCTTCCTGATTCTGCAAGATCAAGTCGTGCAATTTCCAGACATCAAGCAGTAATGTTGATCATTTAATTTCAAGAAATATAACAAGGTAGGGGGGGGGGGGTCTGCAGTATTTGGTCCTCTTCATAATATGTTCAAATTACCTCAGGTCCAAAAGCTAAAACAAGAGGTGAATAAATTTCTTGGCCAGTTGTTCTGCGCCAACGTGAACCATCACCGTTTTTATGAATGCCCAGATAGTAATTCCCTCGAACCTGGCCAAGTGATACGGCAACATACCAGTTAAAAAAGAAAGAATTCAAGCCAGAGGCTACATTTTATATTTCAGGAGGACAATTCCCTAGTTAGCTATTTAGGTGCATCCAAGTCAACCATGGTTTCAGAGATCATCTGATTTAGAGTTGTTTTGCATATTCAGGAAATTTCACTGAAAAAGCAGAAAACTATAGAGGCCTACTGCTTTGGAATGCCATAATAAACATACCGTAAGTCCCTCACATGCAGTCCCCACACAGACAGTCTCATCGAGGGCTTCACCCACTCCTCTAGCATCATCGTAGAGCAAGCGCCTTGTTACAAGTAAAAGCTATTAACTTTCTAAGGCCAACAATTATATTAAGCAAAATATCTTTATAAACAAATTAAAAGAAAAAACTTCAAATGTTATTGCACCTCTGCAGCATGAGTTCTATTTCTCCATCAATAATGCTGGCTCCACCTGTTGCACGATCCACCAAGACGGATAATTCTGATTTGTTATCTGTTATGTACATTCCAAGATTCACCTGAAAATTATAATTAAACAACTTCTTAGGATAAAAAAGTGACAAAATGCGAGAACTTACAGTAGTCCAAAAAATGTGTAACCACAGCTTAAACACATTTCACTATGACCATTTATAAACTGCAAGCTATATAGATAACTAAAAGAAGACTAATGTATTGGATTCTAAAGGAAAATGCAACTTATTAGACCATTTCATTCACATGTGGAAAAATTTTACCGTAAGCACTAGCGAGTGGCACACACAAATTATAAGCAAAACAAACTACATAAACTGATTGAGCAAACTAGGCCTTGTTTTCACAGTAACAGGAATATCTGTTAACTCCAACATTATTTAAGCACATTCTGGTTTTACCTTTCTGTTGAAGATGATGCTTATTCAATTTTTCAAACAAAAGAACAAAGAAGAACGATAAAAGCAACAGATCAAAAAGATACTGTGGACTCAAACACAATGAATCATTTTCAATCTCAACCCAACATTAGTCACAAATTGAGTTGAACTAAGTCCATTGTAATTGATATTCAACAAGACTTCACCGAGTTCAATAAAATAATTGCAATTTCAATTCAAGAAAGTTTGTGTGGGGAAACAAACTGGATAATAGTTCCCTGCAACAGGTTGAGTAACTTGGAGGTCCCAATCAGCTCTGTAATCTCTAACCTGATAAGCAAACAAATTATCACTCAAGTTAGCTGTTAAACAAACACAAAATTTGAGGTCAATTGAATAAGAGATGAAGACCAGTTTTAATCCTAAGATGTAGGATTAAAATCCTGGGTAATCATTTTCCTAGTTGATAAATTGCAAAAATAAAACTGACCAAGAACATTGCTATTCCAAGCAACACTTATTTCGAGGAAACAGAACAGGTAGAAAAGCACGGCCAGCAAGATAGCCAACATCAAAGGATTATCAATTTCAGATTGAATAGATGGGAATACAACTATGAGAACTCCTTGCGTGGATAGCCAAGCAGGTATGAGGATTTTATACATTTTGTTATTTATTAGAGTATTATTTTGTAGTATTCCTAGTGTAAGCTGAAGTAACTTTGTCTATGAAAGTGTCAGACATCAAGATGTATAGACAGTAAGCGTGAACTATAGAAGGAGAAAAAGAGTATTGACAAGATATATGCACGCAGAAAAAAGAGATTATATTACAGAAAAACACATGAAAAGAGTATTTTTGTCTCCTTCAGTTTTCTAGAGCTTTGCTGTACTTACAGAGGAATGAAATGTCAAACTTACTCTTTTAAGAAAGTCCCTCCCATTAGAGTCGGTGTAGAACACTTTGTCAGTGGCCATATTTGCTGTCATTCTGGTAATGACCTCTTTTCCAACACTATCTTCTGTCGGTATGGGACCAATCTTCAATTAAAGAAGCATATCAGATATACAGTATTAGACTACCCTTCAATGTGAAATGACACACTTGAAGTTCGAGAGAAGAACAAACTGAGGCAAGGAAAAGGGCGGAGTTGACTTACAGTGAATTCAAACTCAACATGTTCTTTGTCTTTGTAAATTCTAATTACCTGAAACATTGACATATCAAGACATAATACAAACAATGCATACAGTTTATAACAAAACAAATTGGAAAAAAATAGTAGAAATGGCATGAAGGTGCAGAGATGTCCCTTTTTTGTTACCTGCCATGTCATTTTATCTGATACCATCCAATCTCAGTGTTTCACCCTAGTTTGTACTTAATTCAAACTTTTTATTTGTAAAGAGATCAATCTTCCCATAAGTTAAGAGGCACATTGGTTAAGAGTGTAGGTTGTAGCTTCTTTATATAAAATTTGGACAATCCTCACTGCATGAGTTATGCTTTGGGGTTCAATTAGGGCCAAGATCCATTATTTTAACACCATAAAAATATTAGGAGGAGTCTAGTTGTAATAATCAGAATTAGATGGGCATATAAATTTACAACACCTTTTTATATAAATCTTATAAGTGAATAGGGTGACCGAACTTTCAGAACTTTATCTAGTTGTAACTTAAAACTTTATTCTCTGAAACAGATAATGCCCTTTATTAATACATTACTTGAATAGGTATTACTAGTCCTTAAATGCTGACTGCGAATGTATTGGGATTTCTTCAGCATGCCATTTTACTTCAGCGAAAAGGCTGATTAAAGAACTATGTGCAAACAAAAAGCAGTAGTAAACATAGCACAGACAGATAACCATATGTAGGGGTAGGCGTTCGGTACTTCGGTACGGTATTTAAGAACTACGGTTCGGTATTTTGGTATCCGGTTTATGAATTGTGCATACCAAATACCGTACCAAAGTAGATTGGTACGGTTCGGCTTTTCTTGTTTGGTTCAGTACGGTTCCGGCACGGTTTTGGTACCCAACCAAATATTGATTTCAATAATTAAAATCAAGACCATTGCATATTCAAATTTTCTACCGGTATTACATAAATTTAATTTTAGCAATAGGTGGTGCAAGAAGCATTAGCTGCACAGAATCAGTGAATAGACAATAGAGTAATAAACGTTTCTGCAACCAAGAATCACTGAATAGAGTAATACAAATTATAAGAAACACAGCTAACAATTGTAAGAAACAAATTCATTACTGAGCAACAGATAAGTATTCAACAAGTTGAACTTTAAACAAACATCAATATTTTGAGAATGAAGAGAATAAGAAGTAATTTTAAGGAATATTCAACTATTTTAACTATGTCATTATTGTGTAATGAAATTTGACATAACTTATCCATCTCAACAAGGATTTGACAATAATTCCGTGGTAAAGTGGGTTAGGCGCTGTTTACCATATTCTTTTCCAAGCTAAATAAGAAACAATTTCTCCTCTCATATACTATACAGAGAACAATAAAATTTAACCACTTACGATAAAAACAAAAAGTAAAATAGGTTGAGGAGTTATCCTAAGTAAAAGTAATCCGAGATCAATAGCAAGTTCACAAGCAAACTGTTGCTGAGTAACAGTTGGCAACTTCGGTATTTCAGTATTTACGGTTAACCGAAGTATCGAAACTTCAATACGGAAACCGTACCGAAGTACCGAACTTTTGAAAAATTTATACCGAATCAGTACCGAAATACCGAAGAACCGATACCGAAATAACGAATTAATTCGGTCTGATCCGATTTTCCGGTCATTCGGATTTTATGCCCACCCCTAACCATATGGATTTGAAGTAAGAGTTTAGAGTCTACTATGCTGTCTAGGATAAGAATGAGTTTAGTCAAGGAACCATGCACCACACCTGAGATATCCATGAGTTGAATTGCTGGTGAATTTCATCGACCAGGGGTCCACGAATAACCTTTATTGGGACCTGCTACCAAAGAGCAAATTAGTCTCTTCTATGAAGAAAACTTGATAACGCGCGAGATATGCTATCAAAACTTTAGCATGCTGCGAGTACATTATTGATTGATTTAGCAAGAGATGATGAAGCATAATTTCGCTTATCATTTTGAAGTTGTTAAATAATAGGAATTGAAGAGAGAAAAGGTTACTCACGGATCTTGCAACTATAACTGGGGGTGACCCATCAGGTCTGAAAATGTAGGCACCAGAATTCTGCAATGGGTAATACAATTAACATCCAGACTTATTGTATCCCCTTTAATAATGCGCTCTTAACATTTAATTATACCTACAAGAGCATCAGCAAGTACCTGATCTGATTTCTGAGTTGAGCCGTACCAAAGATAGCTTTGTTGTACAGGTATATCAACCTGATAAAAGTCATTTGAATTAGTAACATCGTAACACCAACATAATGCATGCATCATATGTGCCTTGTTGACATTCTGACATATTAAGAACTTACCCCTGTTTTAGAATTATAAAGACCTTTAAGTTGTCCAGAATTTGAGGAAAAGGACGCCTTTAAGTTCCCTGGTCCAATTTCAACAGTTTCGTTCAGTGGAATCTCCATCTTTGAGACATAGCCAGTGGAGCTGCCTGTACAATTTCATCAAACAGATGAAAGATGACTTTGTGATCATTTTATATTTTTGAAAACAGGCAATGCCTTGTGATCATTGATTCATCTATAGAGCACATTAGTGATGAAAAAGACATGGAGAAATGCATTTAGTAATACCCTTCTGCGATGCTTTAGAAACAAAAAAAGTGTTCCAGCCAAGAGGCGGCACAGACACTCGAAAGATGAGCCAATATTTGGGAGCTTGTTTGGGTGATATTCCTAGATACGCCTCAACATAGAACTTTCTCAAGTTGCTGGTAATATTATCCAACTCTATAAATTGTGCCTCAACCAGATTTCCAGCGGAATCTTGTACAATAAGATTAGCATCATTGACCTGTTAAAGCAAATATAATTGGATACCCATCAACAACGAATAAGCTATTTCTAAAAAGCATAAGAGAAAGAAAATACTGATTTTTCTTTTATCTTTTTTGTCATTTTGTGGTGTTTGAGTGCTTAACAGCTTTGTTTGGATGGTTGTTATGTATCGTTTCATAATGTATCGTATAATATTGTATTTTATTGTACTGTATCGTTTTGATATATACAATGTTTGGATAAATTGTATTGTTTGTCGTCGTTTCACGATGTCATGCACCAACAATATGAAGAATAAACTTGCAATATTATAAAGAAAAAGTAAGGTTTGATGTAATATTATTATATAAAAAGGTAGGATAAAGGATACAATATTATTATTTAATAATAAAATGGGCAAGATGAGAGGAAAAAAAGTAAGGTAATGACGCAACCACACCAAATCGGTCGTTCCATAAAGTTGCACTTTTTGTCGTTACGTAACGACGAATCTTTCTCTTATACAATAACATTTAAGTAACAATCAAAACAAACATTGCATTCAAAGTAATAATACGATACAATACAATAAGTAACAATCATCCAAACAAGTTGTAAGTGACTCCTCACATAATCCGGTCTATTTCTTTCCAAGTTCTCATGGCCATAATGGACCAATACAGTTTAATGGATCTAACTAAACAAACAATCACTGTTTTGATTTCCTACTCATTCTTATTGACAAACCCTTTCTGTAATTTCTGATAACTCAAAATCGGCATGGAGAGAATTTTATCTAATTACACAGCCATCCAACAAGATAACTTCTCAATATGTAATTCTCCTTTCACTAATCAGAATGTTTAGTGAGTTTCTACAGCAGGCTATTCAGCAGCCACAGTGATTTGAAAGTTACCGGTGAGCATACTGATAAAACTTAAAAGCTAAAATTCAGGTAAATCTGATTACTTGAGGTGGACACGGTTTAGGATATTAGAATGGAAACTTCAATAAAAATATGTGGTATAGGGAACCTCTTGGATATAGGGTCATCATACTGAAGCCAGAAGTATATCAAGAATATTCACTGCATTCAGTTGCTAACCAGCTATTGTATTAAAGAGGCCATATTCAAACACAACTACCTATATTCAGGTCCTACTAATTATAAACGGAGCAAAGGAAAGAAAAACAGAAAGCATTATTCATTCACCGGAATCTTGATGATATCAGTTCGATTCCATCCAAGAGGATTGTATGCCACAACAACCTGAAAGTGGAAGCATTGGTTCAAATACATTTTTTCCAGCATACTCATAATGTATGAATCAGGTTAATAGGTAGACGGAAAAATTACCAAATTCTTCCCCTCGGTGATATCTTTTTCAGTTGGTGGACAATAACTTATATTGAGCAGTTGACACTGTTCACAAAATGAAAGAAAATGGAAAAGAACGATATGTTAGATAACTCGGAGTTATTTAAGACCTCATGCCTAATTTCCAACTTTCCCTAAAGCTAATTTCTTTTAGGGATAGTGAACGGAAACCCAAGTAACTGAAATTCACCTGGTTGAATAATGATGAAGTGGTAGAACATGGACCTGATGTGGAATTAACCAGGCATGATAGAGCAGAATTCACCACTGCTTCTGACTGAATATTGGGGCATATGAAAAGAACTGAGAATATAAAATCAACCAACACAAAAAACCTGAAATCAAAGTTCAGGCAAAAATATCAAGCTCAAAGAATAAGAGAGCCCACCTCAGAAGCTCCAATAGCCAAGCGTTTTGCATAATCATTAGTTGTATGCTGTTTTGCAGTACCAGTCACAGCATCATGGTGCTGTGTAACTCCCAAAGCATCTCCTAAGCTAAAAGTGTTGACGCCCTTTGATTTCCTCCCAGTTAAGAATTCAAGTTGACGAGCAGCCTATCAGAGACAAATCCAAGATTTAAGTTTGACGAGCTCAACTTTTATGTTGTCATCGCTTGTGCTGTTGAAATTATGGGTTTAAAATTTAACATTTGTTGGAACTTCAGATATTTTCACGTATATATCTATGCTCCAATGAAAAATGTTGGGTTTAATTCAACCTGTTGAATGCATATTGAATCTGTTTCTGCGACCTGTTTTGCTTCAAATCAGTTCTAATTTCATTTTTATGACTTCATCCTAATTGAAGCGAAATAAGGGACCACAAAGAATCCATTCTTTTCAATATTAAGAACATTCACCAATAATCATGCACATTGAAGTACAACCTTGCCTAGGATATCCTAATAAGTTCCTAACAGAGAATGGTGGATATTAGGACAAGAACAAGTTTTTCAACTTAGAGGTAACAGTTTCACAATATCTTATACTACATCCAGGTTTCTTTTGACATGACTGCATGAGTGCACAAGTCTGTAACCACTAACCATCATTTTAGTGCCAGTACGATGTGAATAACACCAAATACTGAAATCCAATAACAACTGAGCCTCAATCCAGATAATATGCAACTATGGAACCTGAAGAAAGAAATTAAGCTGGCTCACCAGATAATATCCACTTAGCATACGAACATATCGCTTAAAAGCTGGTCGACTGGTAAAATAACCAGTCCAATAAGAATTTGCACCATCTGCATATCTGAAAATAGTTAGAGATGTCAGATGAACTCGATAAATATTCAAGATAAACCAAAAGACAGAGAATATCAGTCAAGTGCTCACGGAAAATAATCATCAGTTTTTAGAGGCCAGGATTGATTGGTGGCATGTTTTGCTTCTACATAAATTGATGGAGTAGAGTACAATGCATTAACTCGACCATCCTGTCAAAAAAAAATGAAAGCAAGTGAGTCTTCTTTCTAGATTCTCTATGATTTTGCAAATATACGAACTGTAAAAACATCAGCATCGACAAATAAGTAAACTGATATCTGGTTGCCAGGGGAGGCAGAATGTAGTACATCCATAAGACTAATTAGAAGTCTAATATTACCTATCACATTCTAGATAATTTGCTTACTTGAAATTCAACTTAAAGAAGCAGGTCTCGCAAAAAAATACGTATAACTTCACTAAACTACAGTAAATCTAACCTCATGAAGCCCTCTAGCTAGCCGATAAATATACTGGACAAAGAGTCTATCAAAAAAGCAGGCTCAGAATCTTGTTTTGGATTGAGACTTGCCTCTTTCGAATAAAGTTGTCAGAATATTGAAGCAACCACTCTTAAAGTTGAAGAAACATGTCTAGATTTTGTCAAGGATTTCATTATCAAAATTTTCTGAAGAGCATGAAGTATAACCTTGTTTACGTAGTGAATTAATTTATCCATTTCCTTGAACCAAGACTCAGCATATTGGTACTGGAAATCATCTCCCATGGTCCACATGATGTGATTTGTACGTGTCACATTTACCTGCATATCACATAATCCAGATTATCACCCATTGCATCAATGTACATGACAACCTATTTCCTTGCCGCTTGTTATTGTTCTATGAGATTAATAGTTATAACTGAAAAAAAACTGCAATTAGGGTATACTTGAGTGATTGCGGCATTGATAAAGTCATTAACTCGTACGTCAACATTGAAATCAAAGATGAAAGGATCATCCTGCAATTCATATAGAAAATATATGAAATTAGCCCCCCCGTTATACAAAAGCAGACTATAAACATATTACTTCTTGCATTCTGATAGAACCTGGACTGGAACAAAATCATCATCCACTTCAAAATGGAAACCATTTGGTGGACTATAATGTACAGGAAATGCATTGGTAAATATCTGCAAAGTACCCACATATCGTGTAACCACAACGAACAATTATATAAAATAGATGGACAAAGCTCAAGAATGCTTCATGAACCTGGGAGGAAGAACCAAATGTTTTAGAAGCACGCCATATAACCTCAAGGGATTTATCCTCCTTACGTTTTGCTCTGTCTTGATAATCAATACGCGCAAAATGAACAGAATCAAATCCTACCTGTGAAAGAAGTGAAAGAAGGGTCAATATTTAGAGTCAGACTAGGATGATAAACTTCAAAATACATAATTTTAGTAAGAATTTAAGTTATCTATACTGACAGTATAAAGATTTATGTCCTATCAGTACTTCAGTAGTATAGTTTAGCATGTGATAGCGATTCAGTTACCATTTTATAGGTTATCAATTAATGATTATAATACAGATTTTCATTTAAGTACCTTTTAAGTGATCCAATTGTGTAATATATCATCATGCGTAGAATTTAAATCTAAACTACATCAATCGAACACTCTCTAGCAACAATGAGAAGCTTAAATACCTCAGCTCCAAGAAGGTAAGCTTGAACAGCAGAGTGGCCAAATGGATCGATCTGCCATCCTGCACGAGGAGTGATATTGAATTCATTCTTTATCAGTTGATGACCAAGTGTTGTCTGGTCAATCATATCTATGTAATGGCAAGTTGCCTCATCGTGCATACACCAACCACCGTTTCTGTTTCAGGTTTTTCTTTTCATCAAAAACCACCAAAGAACAGAAATATTAAAAAGTTCAGTACATTGCAAGCTACATACATGAATTCTAGCTGACCAGAAGCTACAAGGTTTCTCACTTCTTCTTGAACTTCTGGGCTTTGCCGTATCCACCACCGATGGAAAAATGCCTACAGTAGGATTTTACTTTTACTAACCTTATCAAAGGGGCGTTCAAGTAGGGTCCGGGGAAGGACCGTACCCCAAGGTTGGGATGTGGTGTAGCCTAATGCAAGCATATACAAGCATTAGTGGCTGCTTCCATGGCTTGAACCCGTGACCTATAGGTCACACAGAAACAACTAACTTTACCTTTGCTCCAAGGCTCCCCTTTACTAACCTTATCAAAGAAATTTTTAAAAAGAATATAATGCACTTATGACTCAAATGAAAATAAAATAGCTTTACCATTTCAGCAAAGACAAACTTCCTATTCGGGTCACGACGTAATGACATAACAACAGAGTCCAGCACATTTTCAACACAGGCACCCTGCATCAACAATCATTTCTATTAGCAGCTACACATAAACATAATTTCCAATTTCTACATGGTAAGAAAGATGTATGACCTGAATGGTATTATTTGAGCCAACATAGTACTGATCAATAGTCTTTAACCAGCCAACATCATCGTGTGAATGAGGAACCAAATGAACATTCAATTTACCTTCTACAATTCCACCCCCAGTATTGTACTTTACGTACCCATTTACACCAATGCTCCCAAAAGCACAAATAATATAGAAAATGAACAGCAGAACTGAAGCTGGAGCAACAAAAGTTCCCATTTTGAAACCCAACTATGGTTTCTCTTTAGAACTATGATCAACTAAGTTGATCACTCTTACATTTATGGGAAGACTTTAAAATTCAAGAATTGTCAACAAGCAAAAGTCTAGTAATATCTGACAAAACTTCATTGGTTTCTTCTCCTATGGCATTTACCAGCCGTCCTATAACATTTGGAAATTTTTGGGGATATTGGATTTCACGTGCAAGTAAATATGATGAGTATATATTTTACTTTTGGCTGCCTTTACTGGTTAACTTTATGGATGCTTTATTAATAATTCGTATGTGAGTCGAGTCTTATTCCCATATAAAAAAGAAAAACAAAGATGAAAAAGTCGAGTACTAACTATTTATGTTGTTATGTCTGAAGAATCCGACACGAGTGTAACAGTATTTTGAAAAGTCCGTACAACTTAGCTAACTACTAATTGGGGTGGCTTAAATAAATAGGTATGAATTTGATGGGCTAGTGAAGGAAATCGACACTAGAGACAACATCTCTATAGCACGTAAAGTAAATTAATCAGAAAGAAAAACAAGAACTCTGTCAAACAAGAATCTTTTTAGTAAATGGTTTATCCATTGGCCGTCCTAATGTCCTATCAACAAAAATATAATGCACAAAGGCTTATCTGTTTATTTATTTGTTTTATTTTATCTGAGTTATTGATTAGTTAATAGGAAAATTTACATTTCTTCACCTCTGTTGTTTGAATTGTGTGCTCATATTGTATTCTGATGTGTTGTTATTTTAAATAGTACATTATTTGTTATAGTTGTTAATTAAAATTTATTGTGTTATATTATTAAATTTATTATATTACGTGATAATGGAAAAACTCTCTTTATTTAACAATTAATTTGATGCAGTAGGATTGTTACTATATTTCTCTTTCTCATTTTGCCCGTACTATTATTTTACCTTTTATCTTAATTTTTCTTTTAACACTTTTACCCGATCTTGTTTTCATCATATTTTAAGCAGTACATTTTCGTCACTTCTCCTCCTCCTGGCTGCTACTACTATATATATGTACTCTTTCTCTCCACTTTCTTGTCAGTAATCTTTTTCTTTTTATTTTTTTATTTTTTTATTTTTTTATTTTTCAACTGTTTCTATATCATACATACATATTTAGCAACCATTCCTCATCGATACTACTCTTTTTCGCCGCTATATACTAATATTCTCCTTCTAGCAAATTTCAGACTTGTCTTTTACTAATCATTTTTATTTGTTGTTTTCTTTTAGTCTCCAAATTGTTGGTAAGTCTAACATTTAATATGATATGATATAGTATAAAACGACACAAATCACTACAATCTAAACAAACATAGAGTAACTCTTGAACCGAGAAAATAATGACCAACGGAAAGCAAAATGTTACTTATAATTTACCATAATCGTTCAGCTTTTCTGTCATAAAGTAAGCATTTGCCATTTCATAACCAAACAATACGGAATAGTCATAATGAGTATTATGTAATCTAATACTAATATAGACTTTTTGAGGAAAAAGCTAAAGAACTTGAGAGAATATTGAAAGTTCTACACTTGGTCATTCTCCCTGGGCAGTGGAAGAGCAATAATGTTGCTGAAACTGGAAAAGGAAACAATATGGAGTAGTTACAACTGAAATCCATCAAATGTATTTGAAACAATAAAAAAGGAAAAAAGATCAAATAGCTACAATTTCAGAGAAGATCCTTATATGATTTTGGTCAATGTTCACTCATAATTAGCTATATTTTGAAATTAATTTAGGTACTAGAACCATTTTCTTAAGACAGTACCAAAGACAGAGCCATCCCCTATTATTTAATTTGTTGTGTCCCATGTTAAATTATCAACAATTCAAATATTACACATATTATCTATACTACAAATATATAGTCCTAAACATGTGGTATGTGTTAGAGTAGCCCACATTGGTTGAAGGTAGGGACCTCATATTACGTTGTTCACATTATATTATCTTATATGTGAGCATGTAATTTTTTACCTACTAAATACTCCTACAAAATTTGATAATAAATCAATTTTATAGATTTTTGTGTGAATTTAGTGTGTATTTATGAATTATTTGCATTTCTTTTATCATAATTTATCTTTTAAATTTATAAAATAAAATAACAAAATCTCTAAAAAAACTTTTGTCTTGCATAATTAGGTTTTTGGTTTAAATTAACACTTAGTGACACTATTTAATCACATTTCTTAGAAGAAAAACCACAAAAATCGGGTCTTTTAATAATTATTGGTATTACCATCTAAAATTAATGTTCTTACTTTTTATAAATTAATTTAGACTCATTATCTAAATAATATAGGAAAATAGTTAATTGATTTCATGGGTTAATTTTATTTTTTAGTAATTTAATTAGGTTTATTGTAATTTGGTTCATGGATTAAAAGATAAGGGCTAAAAACGGACTGGGCCACTACATCCAGGCTCAATCCCTTCCTAAACCCCAATTACGATCCAAGCCCAATTGAACCCCTTGCCCGGTCGGCCCCCATTACACCCAAAACGACCCCATTTAATTAATAATCAATCCCAGCCATTGATTGAGTTAAATCAAACGGCTGGGAACTGGTTGCCCTAAACTATATGTATGTCCAAAAGCCTCCCCCTCCCTCATTTCACCAGTAAGTCTAACCCCCACCCTCAATACCCTAGCCGCCTCACCTTTCTCTCTTCTCTCTAAAGCCCCAAACCCTAGCCGCCATCCTCCGCCGATCGGAAATTGCCTCCGGCGGCGGAACTTCTCCAATCAACCCCAAAATTATACCAGATGATCCCCATGACCTCCTCAACCACCTCCCACTATCAATTTCACCAAAAACCCATTCAATCTCACCCAATTTCAAATCTGAAAACCCGAAACCCTAACCTTTCTTCTACAAGACGACTCGAGAACATTTATTGACTTATACCTACATGAGTCAATAGCTCTTGATGAGAGCTATTGATTCATGTGGGTTTGAGCCATTTTCAAACCCCGCCGGAATCCGTCAAACACCCCACTGGTATTCCCCCTTTTTCCTTTTCTATTTGTTCTTTTTTTTTCCAGTTAATATCATGAATCATCACTGTTTTTTTGTTTTTTCCTTTACTGTTTTTCCCCCACCTGTTCATGCTTCTTCTTCTTGATTAGTTAATTCCTAAACGTATTTGTATTAGTCATGTTTTAATTATTTCGTTCTCATCAATTAGTAACTAGGGTTCTTGATAACCATGTTTCTTGGCATAGTTTTTTATCATTGTTTCATATGTGTGCTTGTTTCTTTTTTCCTTGATCCATTTTGGTTAATTGATTCTGTTTATCGTATGTGTTTGAATTAATTGAACCATGTTTAGGCAGTCGAATAATTTAGTTTAGGGTTTAAGGTTAGTCTAAGTTTAAATATGTCCATGACAGTCATGTATTTGTTCTTGATCGGATTCCTTTAAATATCATGAATGATCAACTGGTTTCTTATGTGTTTGTTTGGCTTTTAATTCGTTGGATTAATTAGTCCGGGTTAATATGCATATAGGATGTCTAGAATCCTTTGACTGTTAGTTTTTCCTAACCTATTATTTTTATTATTAAATTTTGACCCTAATGAGTTAGCCATTCCTGTTAATCTCAAGCATTGGTCATCGATTAGTTTAATCTCTAGTCTAAATGTTAGGATTACCTTCTAACTTCTCTTATTCTTTCTGTTTTAATCGAGATGTATTTTGACATAAATAACTGAGTGTGTATGAAACAGTAAACCAAGGTAACTAATAAGTATGATTAGAAACTAACTTTAAGAACCTAATCAACTAACCCTTGATTAACTAAGTCCTAATCCTAGTTAAGAATAACTAATTAGTTTTAATTATTTAAAGTAAGTCTGAGAAGTTTAATCTAATTAATCTGAAGTGGTTGGTTGATTTGAATTAATTGTTTAACCCTTAATAAAAACAATAAAGGCCCGGCTACTAATTAATTAGCTACTAGTTTATTTAAGTCTGAAATTAATTACTCAATTAAGATGCTTACCTATAATTGGTAGATAAGCCTAATTGTCCAAATTAAGTTAATCCCAGTTAAGTCCAAACCCAAAATAATTCACCTAAGCCTCCTCTCAAACTAATTCCAAATCAATTTCAGCTTCCTCAACCTAGTAACTAACTCAAGTTAATATTGATTATTAATTAAAATCAGTTTAGCTAATAACCTTAACCTTAGTTACCTAAAGGGTAATTCTAAGGAGTTTAAGGGGTACAATAGGTGATGTGTACTTAGGAAATCAGAATTTTAAGGGTAAAAGGGTCTTTTAATAGGTAAGAATGTTTTAGAATAGGGGCAGTTTTCCCAAAGATAAGGTTGACAGCTGCCCTATGTACTATTTTTAGTCTTTTGGGTTGGGAATATTCCTAAGGATATCCCATTCCCAAATATTCTATAAATAGACCCCCCTCCCTTTAGACAAAGGAGATTTTTTTAGGCTCCTATATTCTGAAAATTCTCTCCACATTTCTGAAATTGCCTCATTTAAACACTGAAAGCAAAAACAAAGAAATCAGAATAGTTCCTCTGTAAAAAAAGTGAAACATTCTCAAAGTATGAATGTAAAAATCTGACTACTCTTTCAAGGTTTCTTCAAGGTTTTCTGTTGGAATTCTCACATTTTTGGTTTCTCTTGGGTTTTTCAATTCTGGTTTTCATAAATCTTTCTGGGTTCATTTCTTGGGAGCTGTTTTGGTTTGAAGCTGCTGCTTGTTACTGCCTGATCTTACTTTTTTTTACCTGAAACTTTTGGACCTGACCTTTATTTGGTTAGGGTTTCTTTTTATTCTGAAAAGGTATGTACACTTGATACTAAGTAGAATGATAAATTTGAAATATGTTTGTCTATTCTCCACAAATCTGTTTCTGGCTCAAATTTGTTTATGTATGAACTTGTATGGCAAATGTGATGCTGAAATGTGGTGCACATTCTGTTGTTTGGGTATACAGGGTTTGGTTGTTATTTCGACAAGACAAGTGTATTTTTGTTGAGCTTATAAATTCTGAAGTCTACCTTAATCTGTTTTTTTGCATATAGTTCATGCTTACTGTTTGTTTTAGAAATATATTTCTTCCTCAGCTATTAGTTCCTGTACTTGTTGTAGTTCATTACTAACTTAGATTGCACTAGGCCAGATGAATTTGACTTCTTAATAGTCAAATTCACCCCATGACAGTGCACAAACAGTAGAATGGTTGGCTGAAGTTTACCCCTTTTAAAAGGTGTAAAGTATGTAGTTAAATAGGGCATTAGAGTTGAGAAATCTGAACCTTTGAATGGTCAGATTCATCCTCTAAAAATGCCTAAATAATCAAGGTCTTCTATATAGTTAGAATTATGTTAGTATTAGCACTAGGGTAGATAAATCGGACTCTTCAATGGTCAAATTCACGATATAATAGTGCATAAATAGTAGTTTGGCTTGCTGAAAATTATCCTTCAAAGGATATAAAGTGGAAAATTAGGAGGAGCCTTAAGGAAGCGAATCCGAACTCACAAAATAGTCGGATGCACTCCTCAAAGTTCCAAAAGTGGTCAAAAGATTTGACTAAATGTTAGCTTGAATGAGGATGACTATCAATAGTCTCCACGAAATAACCTCAGTGGATTTAAATCTGACTCCTCTCCATGGTCAAATTTATCCCAAATGAATAAACAACTATGTTCAGTAGTGTTTGAAACCGTATCAAGGGTAAAATGAATCTGATCTTATCATGGTCAAAATTCCTTCCATAATGATACATAAAATCCTTTGGTTGGAGGTTTACATGTATTGCTATTAAGATTAACCAAAGAGATGTCTAGCTAAAGCAGTAATTTCGAGCTCTTATTTAGCTCATGAGTAGTTTTGTATTTCTTAGAACTATAATAGACGTTATTAGTATAAAACAACGCTCAAAAAATATGAATCTGATCCAATGGTCATGTTTATCCCAATTAAAAGTGCTCAAATGTTTATAAGTGATTGTCTAGTTTCAAAATAGCATCCAGAGAACTGGACCTGACCTTTCCCTAATGAGCAGATACATTCATGTTGTAATAAATTGGACTGGACATTATGAATTTAATCCTCAAGTTGTCATTTCTTCTTATTAACGTGACAACCCAGGAAGTTAATTATAAACATTCATGTCTTGTTTTTCTGTTGTCTTAAAATATCCATGTAATATGGCATACAATTATTAATACTTAATTGGAATGTGAAAACACTTTCTCATTCTGCATTTCAATTTGTGTAACTTATCTTAAACCTGTAGATTTTCTTCATAAGTGAATATTACGTTTCAAAACAACATTGTTTAGTGGTTAGATAGTAATTATCCAAATCTGATTCTGATTTTTACATTAAAGTTGTTGGGTAGCTATTTTTGCTAGTATCCTTGATTAGTCATGCTTGGCTAAATTGTCTAAACTACCTGTCCTACGAACAAGCCACAATTAGGTTGAAACAATTTGGGGCTAAAATATGGCCATAGCCCGAAACATGCAATCTTTAGATAGTAATTATCCAAAACAACATTTTCTTTATAAGTGAATATTACGTTTCAAAACAACATTGTTTAGTGGTTAGATAGTAATTATCCAAATCTGATTCTGATTTTTACACTAAAGTTGTTGGGTAGCTATTTTTGCTAGTATCCTTGATTACTCATGCTTGGCTAAATTGTCTAAACTACCTGTCCTACGAACTAGCCACAATTAGGTTGAAACAATTTGTGGCTAAAATATGGCCATATCCCGAAAGATGCTATCTTTAGATTAATGAAATTCACTTCTAGGCAATCCTTTTAGGTAGAACCATACCTTTAGTTTGAAATTTGATAAAGAATCGGATATTATTCCAAAACTACCGTAACCTACACTCGGGAGTGGCAACTCATGCCCCCGACCCTCAACTCCAAACATTAATAAAATGTACATAGCAACCACGGGTGCATTTCATGTGACGTGTTTTCCATGTGCTCAAAAACAACAAGTGTACGCCATCATAACTTGTCCAAGATAAATCCATAACGTCCTAATTGATCTTAAAACTAAAATACTCCTTCGAATAGAAAACACAAAAGATAATCGAATTTTGCCTCAAATAGGCACTATAAAACCGTCATGACCAATAATCTTGATTACGTAATCTACACTCGGGTTCGATAACCCATGTCCCCGTCTTCAAACTTCAAATTGTAATAAATCACGTGTTGCGATTACGGGTGCATTTCATGTGGCGTAATTGTAATACGTTCAAAAGCATAACAAGTGCACGTTCTCGTGACTTGTTTTCAAGGTAAATCCATACTTATCAAAAGCGGCTAAATTTCAAAGAGTTTAAATATACAATAGGCTAAAACACGTAAACAATTAGATAATTTAGGTCAAATATTAATAGTTAAGAGACCGTGCTAGGACCACGGAACTCGGTAATGCTTAACACCTTCTCCACGGTTAACAGAAATTCCTTACTCGGATTTTTGGTTCGCAGACAACTTAAAACAGAGTCTAAAATTCCTCGGTTTGGGATCTCAATAAATAAACGGTGTCCCGGAGCATTGTCAAAAATCCGAGTGGCGACTTTGAAATAATAATAAAGTCCCAAAATCGAATAATGTCACTTTAATTGGAAAAACTCCCTTATTACCCCTTCATTAATCTGGGGTGGAAGAAGAAGGTGTGACAGCTCTGGCAACTCTGATGGGGATTCGAACTCAGAATCTCTGGTTCAGGGTTCCAGAATTCGAGCTTATATAGCTGTTATGTTTTGACTTTTATTATCTGATTTTACGTGTTTAAACCTGACGTGATAATTTTCATATTTACCGCTTTGATATTTATCTGAGTTGCATATAAACTATACCGAACCCCTTATTCTCTCTGAGTCTTCTGAATCATCTGGGAAGTGTGCACTTCGTGTGACTTCTTTTCTGTTAGAGTCATCCAAACTTTAGAATGAGGTACAGACAAGTTGGAAAGCCGGTGAAGCTTCTGTATTCCCGGTACGCTTCCCCGACCTCGGCTCGAGCTGTCCGCTCGGGTAAGCCTGGTCTAGAACAAAATGCCAGGATTTAAAATTAGAATAACATAGCCTTACGCCGGATCCCTAGTAGGAACGCTTATTTGCATCATGTGAATTTGACTTAGGGGAATCAACACAGAGGTTGGGTCCATCTAGGACAGGTGTACCTGAAATAAAAGACTATCTTGATGCATCTTACCTGCTACGTATACATTTATTTGTTTCGACTTGTATGTTGACCGGCTAAATATAAAAACAAACAGAAAAACCAAGAGTGAGGTAGAATAGAAAATTCACCTTCTTTTGAAAATCCCCGTATTTGAAATATCCCAAAACTCTGCCAAAATTTCTGAAAACTCCAAAACAAAGTAAGTAGATGTATATTTTTAATCAATCAAGATTTTTTCGAACTACGCCTTGTTTGATTCTCATCGGTGTGGGATACGTAGGCAACCCTCATCGGGTCCAACCTTATTTTCTTTAAAATATATGGTCCTAAATAAAATTAGGTGACGCCATCCTTGCATAAACAACTAAGTTTCCCAAATGGGGCGCCGAAAGGCTATTTTTGTAAATATAGCCACCTATGGTATTTTTCAAATTTTGACCCAATTAGCAAGCACATCGCTAACAACTTCCTACCCGAAGTATTGAAGGGTCGTATTCGCAAAGATGGTCCCTCTTCTTTATCACAAAACTTTTTGCAAAAAAAAATATAACGTTTTTTCGCATTCGGTCAAAATTTTTGTGGTTTTTAATCAAAACAAATGTGCAGGATGAATACAGTTGAAAACATTCCCTTGAAGGCCGTCGGGGAAATCCCCTATGTGATGGATAAACTTGGGGGAAGTTAGTAGAAAGTCTGTTGTGAAAGCTTTGGGCGGACTTACTGGTCTTCTAAAAATCAAATCGAGGGTGGACATCATCGAAGCTCTAGTATCGTTTTGGGATCCCGCCCACAACGTGTTCCACTCTTCAGACTTTGATTTGACACCCACGCTAGAGGAAATAGCGGGGTATGACGGCCTCGATGACAATCTTAGAAGTCGGTATCCGGTGGCGCCCAGGGCGATAACTCCACATAAGTTCTTGGATCTTTTGAACATTAGTCGGGACGTCCAAGACCCACACCTATCCGAAGGGTTCTGAACTTTCTATTTTCTGTACAAACGTTATGGAGATCCCTGGGGCTATGAAGCTGACAACACTGGTCTAACTCACAAAGACCAGGCTAAATGGGAGGCCCACCGGGGGCTAGCTTTCGTGGTAGCATTCCTGGGCAGCTTGATTTTCCCAAGGAGTGATGGACTCATAGATATCGGACTGGTAGGGATGGCGGATTTCATGATTAAAAAGTCCAATGGCACCCTTAGACCATTGGTTTTAGCTGAGATTTACCGCGCCTTGACGATTTGCCAGTCTAGAGGAAAATTCTTTGAAGGGTGCAATCTGCTCCTACAAATTTGGATGATCGAGCACCTTTGTCATCGCCCAGGCTACATGAACTATGGCTTAACTTCTTTGAATTGTATCAAAGAACATGGTACTCGGGTAGAGGGCCACAAATTTCCCGAGGGCACAGAGGCGTGGCACTCACATTTGAATTCATTGACTGCCGACCTAATCGAGTGGACATTCGGGTGGATCCCTGTCGATGAGGTTATCAATATGTCTGCTGAGGTGTGCTATCTTTTGTTAATGGGTCTGCGAAGTATTCATCCATATGCCCCGCATCGGGTCTTACGGCAGTTGGGAAGACAACAGGGTGTTCCACATGATGAGGACTTAAGCCAACAAGCCATTGAGTTATGTCTGAGAGCTGCATTTCCTGAAGACAGGGTCCGTCAAATCTGGAACGAGTGCAGATTTTTAGAACCTCAGAGTCAGGTAAGAAATTTATTCAAGGGGGAAGTGGAGCCCGCCTACACTTCTTAGTATGGCAGAAGAGGCAGAGAGCACCAAGAACCAGAGCGACCTGCGAAAAGACCTCACGTGCAGCATTTTACTGAGCAGACACAAGAACACTGGGTCTAGTTAGAGAAGGAAAACAACTACCGGGCTACAATAAGTAAAATGGAGGCCCAGATCAGGGAGCTCAAATTTGAAAACACTTTACAAACTGCTGCAGCCGAAGGGGAAAGAAACCAGTTGAACAAAAAAAATGAGGCCCTCCGGGCTCAGATCCAGAAAATGAGGATAGCCATTGAAGACCCTGAGAGAAGCAGAGCTGACCAAAGACTCGTCACCAACCTCAGGAAAAAGTTGTGTAGTTAATATGATGACCTGGACAAAGCCGACGAGGATTTGACCCAAGTTCGAGTAAAATTGGCAAAGAATGCAGAAGAAAGAGCAGAATTCGTGAAAAAAATGAAGAGAAATCATGACCAAGAAGTTATGAGCTTAAAAGAAAGGATGGCCACCTTTGAAAACAAAACGGCCAAGCAAGCAAAAATATTTAAAGCAAAAAGGGAACAGTGCTACGCCATGATAGCTCAATTGGAAGACGAATTGCAACAATGGCAAGAGCAGAGTCACAAAGACGCCCAGGTTTTAGAGGCAAGATCCCAACAGATCGGGCGTCTATTTAAGGAAAAAGGTATCATTAGGCAAAGAGTCCGAGATATAGCCGATTACATTGTCACCAAATGCCAGGAATGCGAAGATATGAATCGGACCACCTTCTTCTCAACGGTAATGATCTTCGTCCACAAGATAATGGATGACCTATGCCGCCTCTAGTGAGATATGGTACGCAGGCCCGTGGCAAGGCTGAATGATGCCCCGCAAGTCCCTGGAGCATTGGAAGCACTGATGTACTCTTGATGTTTTCTCGAGTTTGTATTTTGTTTTCCTGTTATAGTCCTATCTAAGTCCACTGTAGCTTTTACGTTTCCAAGAAAAGTATGTGCTGGGTCTGTTTTGTAATTTTAAAATTTCCAAAAGTGGGCTAAAAATTTTTGTAATCGGAAGTATTTTTGATGAATGAAAGTTTTAGAAAAATATTTATTTATCCCTTGAACTACGTGATAATATGATTCACGCGGCGCCGTGATACGTAGGCAGTCCACATAGGATTCAATCATAACCTTAAGAAAGGAAACCGAGTAAGTAATAAAAGAGCGGAAAAATAATAACAAAAAGGACAAAAGTGAAAAAAAGAAAAAGAAAATTTCAAAACCGAGAAATAAAGCGGGGGTGAAATACACAACTGTTGCAAAACATATAGAAAGCATTTAATTGCCTAGGTGCAATTCATACCCCCAAACGTGCGATTCCCTATAAGATAAATGCTTCAACCTAACCCTTTGTTGTTTCAATCTCTAAAGGTGTTTTTAGGTGGTTGGTTTTGAGGTAACCTGGCTTCCCATCCTTACTTCACTAGATCAAAAGGGAGCATAGAAATGACATCCGAAAGTCACTTATCAATCGTCAACTCTTCCGTGGAAGACCTGAATCCAGCCATCCCAACATCTGAGTCAGCAACGGCTGAAGGGAACGGGACTCTACGTTGCCGCATGCTGGAAATGCGGGACGCATGGTCCAATGGTAGGGAACTGCCCAGTACCATCCCGGGTTTCTCAGAGATAATTCTCAGGGCAGGCGACACATCCAACATCCCCATAAGTTACCCAGCCACGTCGTTTGGATATCCAACTATGTCGGCTCACTTTGCCGGAGGCCTTCTGAGGTTCGCCCCCAGGCCCTGTTTTTCGGTGTATCTTCCAACATCTTCATCGCACCACCAATATCTACCACGACTCCATCAACTATCTCTGGGCCAAGCTTCGAGCCACCAACATTCACATTCCAAACATCGTCCGTCCATCTGGATACCATTCATGTTACTCCCAATGCATACCCCCAACAACCTCAGTCTGAGGTCACTTTGGGACAATATAAGAAAATCCCCGAGCAAGAAAAAATGGCTTAGAAAATGAAGAGTACTGAGCAGAGCCTCAAGAATATACAGGGGATGAGCGGGCAGAAAAACGTCTCTTATGCAGATTTGTGCATGTTACCGCATGTCCACTTGCCTCTTGGGTTTAAAACCCCCAAATTCGAAAAATATGACGGACATGGGGACCCTATAGATCATCTGAAAAGGTATTGCAACCAGCTCCGGGGAGCAGGTGGGAAAGAGGAACTTGCATATTTCGGATAAAGCTTGACAGTGATTGCATCAGAGTAGTACATAGACTAGGATATATCCCGCTGGCACATATGGGATGACCTAGCACGGAACTTTGTTCGGCAATTCCAATACAACGTGGACATCGCTCCCGATAGGAACTATCTATCCAATCTCAAAAAGAAATCCTCAGAAAGTTTCAGAGAGTACGCCATTAAGTGGCGCGAGCAGGCCTCCAGGGTCAAACCTCCGATGGATGAGGTTGAAATGGTCAGTGTCTTTCTACAAGTACATGAAGCTGATTACTTCCAAAATATGATGCCCGCCATGGGCAAACCATTCGCAGAAGAATTCAAAATTGGAGAAATGGTTGAGAATGGCCTAAAGACTGGTCGTATCCTGAGCCAATCGTACATAAGAGCAACCTCTCAGGCCATCCAAAGCGGATTCAGGAGTGCAGCCAACAGAAAGAAGAAAGAAGAAGGGGCCATGATGGCTTCGATGTTAGGAATTCTCGGCAATACCCACGTCCATTTCCCAAAAGCTTCCCAACACTACTATCCTCACCAAGATGCAACTTATACTACTTCCCTTTTTCCCTATGCGGTGATGAACGCTCAGCTGCATCCCAGGCCGCAACAACAATACAACCAGAACAGAGCTCCACCCCCAAGAAACAACCATTTTCCACCATCTCCCTATAACCCACGCCCTCCTCAAAACAACTATCTGTACAATACCTACCCCCGTGAACCACCGAGGAGACTTAACTTCAATACTATCAGTGAGCCGTATTCAAGACTCTTCCCAAAGTTAGTCTAGATGGGGTTTCTGCATCCTGTACCTCTAACCAGGCAAAACCCAGCATCGGCATCATACAAGCCGAGAACCAATTGTGCCTACCATTCCGGAGTAGAAGAGCATGACACGGAGGAATGTTGGACCCTCAAAAGAGCCGTGGAAAACCTTGTAGAACAAAATAAAGTGGTGTTTAGGGACGAAGAAGCTCCCAATGTGACGAACAATCCATTGCCCACTCACAATAATGGGCCCATCATTGACATGATTTGTGACTATCTTGATTTTGATCCAGCTTTAAAATCTATCATCGCCATCGCAAATGTAGAGAAAAAGCCCAAGGCGGCACTCAAACCAGTCAAAGAAATGAAGAAGAGTAACCCCGTCCCCCAGGACATGGGAAAGGCTGAAGCCAATACAAATATGAGACCCTCTAAAGATGATGTTCTTTACATCCCCAAGGCACCCAGAAAGGAACAAAATGTGTTAAGCCCTCCCGAATGTTACAATTCAACAAAGCAACGTTGAACGGCCTAAAAATGTATGTGCCAAAGGGGACGTATGTGGCGCGGGGGAAAATACTTTCACCCAGGCTGAATAAGACCGTGGTTATTAGCCGCGCGTTGTAGACTCCCGTGAAGAATACTACTGTCGTCCCCTGGAATTACAACAAGACGATGGTGACACACAAAGGAAAAGAAATCACTGGGGAAACAAGTGAGATAAACTCATCAGAGAAATACCTCAACCTAGAAGAACTGAACAAAAGCAAGCAGAAACGCTTTCCACCTAAGAAGCCGATCAGTGCCGGAGAGGCAGAAGAATTTTTCAAAAATATGAAAACCTCTGAATATGCCATAATTGAGCAGCTCAGAAAGCCCCCCAACTCAGGTCTCACTTCTATCCTTGCTGATAAGTTCGAACGAGCATTAGAAAATCCTGATCAAAACACTTAATGAAGCATATGTTCCGGCCGAGACCACAGTTGAGCAAATGGAAAGAATGGCGGAACGATTTTTTGAAATCAACCGGATCTCATTTAGCAAAAATGACTTGCCCCCAGAAGGGGCTTCCCACAACAAAGCTCTCCACCTAACTGTTAAATGTGAAGGGTACTATGTGAAAAGAGTTATGATGGACGACAGATCTGGGGTTGATATTTTCCCTCTCTCGACCCTACAGAGAATGGAGATCGGGACTTAGAGAATTAGGCCCAACAATGTGTGCGTACACGCATTCGATGGTATCAAGAGAGACACGATTGGGGAGATTGATTTGGTCGTGACAATCGGCCCTGTAGATTTTGAAGTGACATTCCAGGTCATGGATATGGATACTTCCTACAATTATCTCTTGGGAAGGCCTTGGATCCATGCGGTAGGGGCAGTGCCATCTACTCTCTACCAGATGTTTAAGTTCGAGTATGAAGACCAGGAAATTGTGGTCCATGGAGAAGACGAGCAATCTATTTACAGGGACCCATCAGTCCCATGCCTGGAAGCAAGAGAATGCAGCGAGCACATAGTCTACCAGGCTTTCGAGATTGTGGTTGCAGACCAATATGAGGAAGGAACCCCGTGCCCTCAACCCTTCCTATCAAACACATAAATTATGGTCGCTAGCGACATGATTAAACATGGGTACACACCTGGAAAAGGGCTTGGAGTGTCCTTGCAAGGCATTAAAGAACCTATCACCTTGCCTACCAATAAGAAGTTCTTCGGCATAGGGTTTCAAGCTACTCCCGATGACGAACAATGGGATGACCAACATAAGAAAAATGGTTGGGTATTGCCTCAGCCAATCCCGCACGTCACCGAATCATTCGTCAAGCCAAAATACATAGAGGAAGAGGAGGAGGCTTTCACAGTCGAAGAAATTGAAGAAATATGCGGAGCAATGAGACAGATGTTGTATGAGGCTCATATGGTCCAACCAGGAGAAGGCTCCAGCACTGCTGAAGTGCAGTATACGAGGCCTGACGCCAAGCTCCAAAATTGGAAGGCTACTCCATTCCCCGTCAGGCGGGAGTCCCGGTAGTTCAGCTTTTGCCATCTTTTCTGCACTATGAGTTATTTCAGGGTGTAACTCAAGTTTTTTTTTATTTCTTGCCTTTTGAATTCCAATGTAAACCCTCCTATGTTCAAATTCAATGAAATGAAATCAAAATTTCATCATTTATTATTCTTTCTGATTTTTGTTTATTTTTCTTATTTTCTCAGTCCTAATAATGCGGCCTTAAAAAACATGACATGCTCGCGGGCTTTATGCTCTGATCTTAATACGCTGTCTAACCTCGAAATAATCAATCAAGAACCGGAATATGATGAAGAAGAGGCTTTTAAGGAAATAAATCAAGAATTGGAACAATTCGAGAATAAGCCTAAGCCAAACTTAAACGAAACAGAACCCGTTAACTTGGGTAATGCAGAGGAGGTTTGAGAAACCATGATAAGCGTCCACACAGATGAAAGAACCAGGGATACCTTGATTCAAGTCCTATTTGAATTCAAAGACATGTTTGCTTGGTCCTATGACGACATGCCCGGACTAAGTGTGGACTTGGTGGTACACAAATTGCCAACCTACCCCGGTTATCCACCTATCCAACAAAAGCAAAGAAAATTTAAAACAGACATGAGTGACAAAATCAAACAAAAGGTCACTAAACAACTAAAATCTGGGGTAATCCGAGTGGTCCAATACACCACCTGGCTGGCCAATGTGGTTCTGGTACCTAAGAAGGACGGAAAGGTCCGAGTATATGTCGACTACCAAGATTTGGATAAAGTGAGTCCCAAAGATAACTTTCCACTGCCAAACATACATATCCTAGTTGAAAATTGTGCTGAACATGAGGAACAATCTTTCATCGATTGCTATGCTAGATATCACCAGGTGTTGATGGATGAAGAGGATGCAGAAAAGACAGCCTTCACTATACCCTGGGGAACCTACTGTTATCGGGTCATGCCATTCGGTTTAAAGGACGCGGGGGAAACTTTATGAGGTCCATGACCACCATATTCCACGACATGATGCATCAGGAAATTGAGGTTTACGTGGATGATGTGATAATTAAATCCAGGACGCAAGATGATCATGTGCAATATTTGAGGAAATTCTTCGAACGCCTGCGTAAACATGATCTAAAATTAAACCCAGCCAAATATGCCTTCAGAGTTCCATCCGGAAAATTACTGGGGTGTATAGTCAGTCGATGGGGCATCAAGCTGGACCCGACAAAGATAAAGTCTATTCGGGATCTCCTACCTCCAAGAACCAAGAAGGAGGTCATGAGTCTGCTAGGTAGGTTGAATTACATCAACAGGTTCATCGCTCAGTTGACATCCACATGTGAGCCTATATTCAAGTTGTTGAAGAAAGATGCAACCATTAAATGGACAGACGAATGCCAGGACGCTTTCGACAAGATCAAAGAATATTTGTCGAATCCACCAGTGCTAGTCCCACCAGAACCAGGGAGACCTTTGTTCTTATACCTGACAGTGTTGGAATCCTTTGGGTGTGTTCTCGGGCAACATGACGCAACCGAAAAGAAAGAGCAGGCCATATATTACTTGAGCAAGAAGTTCACAAGCTACGAAGCCAAGTACACTCTGTTGGAAAGAACTTGTTGCGCTCTAACTTGGGTTGCTCAGAAGCTCCGACATTATTTGTTGGCTTATACTACCTACCTCATCACTAGGTTGGATCCTTTGAAGTACATATTCCAAAAGCCAATGCCCACCGAGAGATTAGCAAAATGGCAAATCTTGTTCACAAAATTCGACATTGTCTGTTTCACCCGTACAACCATGAAAACTCAAGCATTGGCCGATCATCTAGCTGAGAATCCGGTTGATGATGAATAACAACCTTTGAGCACTTATTTTCCGGATGAGGAAGTCAATTTCGTCGAAGTAATCTCGGAAGGCACTGACACCTGGAAAATGTTCTTCGATGGAGCAGCCAATGCAAAAGGTATTGGGATAGGGGCAATCTTGATTTCGCCCACTGGACAACACTATCCTACCACGGCCCGCCTCCGTGTCTTCTGTACAAACAATACTGCTGAATATGAATCTTGTATAATGGGCATGAACATGGCCATTGACATGGATGTAGAAGAGTTATTGATCACGGGGGACTTCGATTTGATCATCAAGCAGGCTAAGGGAGAGTGAGAAACTCGAGATGTTAAGCTCCTTCCCTACAGACAGCATGTGAAGGATCTTAGCAAGCGATTTAAAGCTGTCGAGTTCATATATATTCCTCGGTGCCGCAATGAGTTAGCCGATGCGCTGGCCACCCTAGCTGCAATGCTTCCATATCCGGGTAATGTTCACATAGACCGGTTGGAGATTCAAATCAAGGAAAAACATGGTTATTTCAACACGGTCGAAGTAGAACCCGACGTACAACCATGATATCATGATATCAAAAGATTCTTGAAGACAAAAGAATATCCAGAGCAGGCCAACGGAGACCAAAAGAGGACCATCTGAAGGCTCGCCAGTAGTTTCTTCCTAAGTGGGGAAGTACTGTATAAAAGGACTCCCGATCTAAATCTATTAAGATGTGTAGACGCCAAAGAATCCGGAAGGATTATGAGCGAAGTGCATTCAGGAGTATGCAGTCCCCACATGAATGGGTACGTCCTCACAAAGAAAATCTTGCGGGCTGGATATTATTGGATGACCATGGAGAAAGATTGTTTTGGTTTCGTCCGGAAGTGCCATAAGTGTGAAATACATGGCGACTTAATCCATGCACCACCATCAGAACTGCATCATATGTCAGCACCCTGGCCATTTGTTGCCTGGGGAATGGATGTCATTGGTCCAATCGAGCCAATGGCCTCAAACGGGCACAGATTCATCTTAGTTGCTATCGACTATTTCACAAAATGGGTCGAGGCAGTCATGTTCAAAGTTGTCACTAAGAAAGCGGTGGTGGATTTCGTGCATTCTAATATCATCTGTCATTTTGATATCCCAAAAACTATCATTACCGACAATGCCGTGAATCTGAACAGTAACTTGATGAGGGAGGTATGTGAACAGTTCCAAATCACACATCGCAACTCCACCCCGTACCGTCCCAAAGCCAATGGCGCCGTTGAAGCAGCAAACAAAAACATCAAGAAAATTCTCAGGAAAATGATTCAAACATCCAGGCAATGGCACGAGAAGTTGCCTTTTGCATTGTTGAGATATCGCACGACCGTACGCACATCGGTTAGGGATACTCCTTACCTATTGGTTTATGGAACTGAAGCCATAATGCCCGAAGAAGTTGAAATTCCTTCCCTTTGGATTATTATCGAAGCAGAAATTGAGGATGATGAGTGGGTCAAAACCCGACTGGAGCAATTAACTCTGATTGATGAGAAAAGGATGGCTGCAGTGTGCCACGAGCAGTTGTACCAACAAAGAATGGCTCGTGCTTACAACAATAAAGTGCGACCTAGGAACTTCGAAGTGAGGAAACTTGTCTTAAGACGTATCATCCCGCACCACGAAGAGGCGAAAGGAAAATTCGCCCCGAATTAGAAAGGTACATACATCATAAGGAAATTGGTACCAAAAGGAGCGTTATACCTGGGGGACATCGAAGGAAATGACCTCGAAACGGATGTCAATGCAGATGCAGTCAAAAGGTACTATGTTTGATCCTCCATATAATATTAAAAGTTATCTGATTGAGGTGACGAAGGATTTAATTCTAGCTACCCAAACACCATTAACCTTTTTGCAAACCCTTTGAGCCGGTTACCCTTCTTTGATTACCCTCTTTGGAACCCGAAAGTGTTATTTGAAAAAAAAAGAATCAATAGAAAAATCAAAACAAAAACAAAATGTTTCCCTGAACTACGTTCGACTTGATTCCGAAAGGATACGTAGGCAGCCTCTCCTTGGGGTTCAGTCACACCAAAATAAAATTCCACATTTCCCCAAGAGTTTAAGCTGGGGAAAATGTTATGTCCAGCGACGTTTTCGCATAAAAGGTTCCGAAGTTGTAATTCAATACAAATTCTTTTCACCAAAACCCTGTTCAAGTCCTTCTGATCAATCAACAAAGATGTCTAAAGTTGGAGGATATAGTGTCGGATCTGGTGCAAACAAATGAGAGAGCCTTATCGGTGAAAACCCACACGGGCACCGTGAGGCGACGGTAAGCAAAGAAATTAAAAATGAGAGAGTCTTGTTAGTGAAAATTCACAAAGAGCACTATGAGGCGATGGTGAGAAGAGAAATGAGAGAGGTTAGTAGGTGAAAACCCGCAAAGGGAGCCACATATCGAAAAAGATAATGGGTCACTAACGTGGACGCAGTCCGGGGCAAGGTTTCTCAATCTCAAGGTGATAGTTGTGATGAATTTCTGAGAGTCGGACGGTTTACACGGATCAGGCATCCAGTCCAAAAGGCATGTCATGTTCATTGAAGTCCGCATGCACTCCAGATAAGTCCTTCCTTCCTTTCCCCGAAAGGGATACTTCTCGTTTAAACTCACTATCCATCCTGTCATTTATTGTTTCTCAATCCCTTTCGGTCTAACTCTATTCCTGAAATAAGACAAAGAAAGGATGGCAAAACTGATTTACATGTTTCTCATTTGACGCAAGCCAACATGTAAAGGGCACCGAGCCTCATCAGGGGCATCAAGTCAATCTCGACTGGCCGCAATGGCCGATACTATAAACACAACTCTTGAAAGGAGAAGATCAAATCAAAATAACTATGAAGGCAATTGAAGTGAAAGGTTAATTCCCACGTGGTTAACCCTCTCGGCAAAGTCTGAAAATCCAAAGCGCTCCCGTTGCTTTAAAGACGGAGGAAAGACCAGAAATGGAAGATCGACAGGGGCAAAGTAAAATTGGAAAGGTTAAGTCTCCCGAGACTAAATAGTGCAACAGAATTTGAGGGGCCAAAAATTTCCCCCGATACTCCAGAAATCCAAAGAGAAGCAAGTGAGAGGCCTACAAAGGCAGAATAAAGCTGAAATGTTGGTCCCATGTGACCAGTCACCAAGATGAAATCTGGAAAGTCAAGGTCCCCGGGTTTGGAAACGAAACCCAATCCCCAACAAACAAGCAAACAGTTGAGATATTCATCAAGAAGGCTGAAACCGAGCAGCTTGAAATAATCAAGGCCGCAAAACCAACCAACGTTTCAAACTAACAAATTGTTCTTTGTTAGAAAATAGGAAATAGGTGCAAAAAACAACCATGCAAAAAGCAGGTGCAACCAAAAACAATTGCGCAAGAGCTAGAAGGAGTTCTGCAGCGTTGACTCTGAAGAAAGGGAAGTTTCCTCCAAAAAGATCTTTTCCTGCATGCCTAAAAAGAAGAAGGATAAAAGAAAAAAAGAGAGAAGAGAGAATAATTGAAGTTGAAAATGACTCAAAGTGGTATGGGGCCTCCAATCCCCAATTACACCTTTCCCGACATGGGTGTACACGCTCCCTAGTTGATTCCAATTAAGGGTATACATTCCCTAAATTGATGCTTTTCTTTTCCAGTTAAGGGTATACATTCCCTAACTGACACTTTGCTTTTCTAGTTAAGGGTATACATTCCCTAACTGATGTTTTTCTTTTCCAATTAAAGGTATACATTCCCTAATTGATGTTTGTTTTTCCAGTTAAGGTTATACATTCCCTAACTGATGCTTTTCTTTTCCAATTAAGGGTATACAATCCCTAATTGATGTTTATTTTTCCAGTTAAGGTACACATTCCCTAACTGACACTTTGCTTTTCTCCCTAGTTGATGTTTTGATTTTCCAGTTAAGGGTATACATTTCCTAGCTGATGCTTTTCTTTTCCAATTAAGGGTATACATTCCCTAATTGATGTTTTTCTTTTCCAGTTAACGGTATACATCCCCCAACTGATGCTTTGATTTTCCAATTAAGGGTATACGTTCCCTAATTGATGTTTTCTTTTCCAATTAAGGGTATACACTCCCTAATTGATGTTTCCTTTTCCAATTAAGGGTATACATTCCCTAATTGATGCTTTCTTTTCCAATTAAGGGTATACATTCCCTAATTGATTTCTTTTCCAACATAGGGTATACAATTCCTAGTTGAGTTTATTTTACAACATAGGGTCTCCAACCCCTAGTTGATATTATCTTGAGATATAAGGCATCCACTCCCTAGTATACAATAACTCCAGGTGCACTACTCCCGACCTTTCATCGCTTTCAATAACAAATTAGTGTAGATTTCCTTACAATAACTCACGAAATTTTCCTAGTGAAAATTGGGGCAGAAAATTTCATTTGTTCGCTTTGATTTTCGTGCAGATTACAAGTTTAGGACATTGGAACTCTAATAAAACAAAGAAGAAAGAGAAGATTGAATCCAAAAGCACGGAAACGAGGAAGATATGGACTATTCGGAGCAGATTGAAGTTATCCGTCCAGTATATCCTGTCTTGATCCGAGAAGCTGAATAAGAGTGAACCAGCACATACATCTAACAATCATCAAGATTCAGATCAGATTCTGTGTGAAGAAATAACCAAGACTCAAGACCAAGATGCAGAAGACTTATAAATATGAATTTTGTAACTCATAGCTGATAAGCTAGTTTAGTCTTTTTCATTTTTGACTTTGGTGTAATAAGGAGATCAGCAGCAGTAACAGCAGCAACCACAGTAAAATCACAGTTACCCGGTAGTCCCAGCTGCCAAAACTTCCAGAACCACACTGACCTGATTCCTTTATAGCCAAAGGATATGTAGGTAACCTTGAAGCATGGTTCGGTCAAACTTTTTAAAAACGCTTCACATGGAGTATTTGAACAGGTAAAAGTTGTTCATAACTGCTCACCTTGTCTTTGCCCGAAAACTCTTCGTGTTTCCGAGAAAAGAGGGGTAGTTGTGAGCATGTAATTTTTCACGTACTAAATACTCCTACAAAATTTGATAAATAAATCAATTTTATAGATTTTTGCGTGAATTTAGTGTGTATTTATGAATTATTTTCCTTTTTTTAAATCATAATTTATCTTTTAAATTTATAAAATAAAATAACAAAATCTCTAAAAAACTTTTGTCTTGCATAATTAGGTTTGGTTTAAATTAACACTTAGTGACACTATTTAATCACATTTCTTAGAAGAAAAACCACAAAAAGCGGGTCTTCTAATAATTATTGGTATTACCATCTAAAATTAATGTTCTTACTTTTTATAAATTAATTTAGAATCATTATCGAAATAATATAGGAAAATAGTTAATTGATTTCATGGGTTAATTTTTTTTTATTTAGTAATTTAATTAGGTTATTGTAATTTGGTTCATGGATTAAAAGATAAAGGCTAAAAACCGGACTGAGCCACTACACCCAGGCCCAATCCCTTCCTAAACCCCAATTACGACCCAAGTCCAATTGAACCCCTTGCCCGACCGGCCCCATTACACCCAAAACGACCCCGTTTAATTAATAATCAATCTCAGCCATTGATTGAGTTAAATCAAACGGCTGGGAACTGGTTGCCCTAAACTATATGTATGTCCAAAAGCCCCCGCCCCCCTAATTTCACCAGTAAGTCTAACCACTCCCCCCCAAAACCCTAGCCGCCTCACCCTTCTCTCTTCCCTCTAAAGCACCAAACCCTAGCCGTCATCCTCCGCCGACCGGAAATCGCCTCTGGCGGCGGAGCTTCTCCAATCAACCCCAAAATTATACCAGATGATCCCCATGACCTCCTCAACCACCTCCCACTATCAATTTCACCAAAAACCCAATCAATATCACCCAATTTCAAATCTGAAAACCCGAAACCCTAACCTTTCTTCTACAAGACGACTCGAGAACATTTATTGATTTATACCTACATGAGTCAATATCTCTTGATGATATCTATTGATTCATGTGATTTTGAGCCATTTTCAAACCTCGCCTGAATCCGTCAAACACCCCACTGGTACTCCCCCCTTTTTCCTTTACTATTTGTTCTTTATTTTTTTTATTTTTCATTTAAAATCATGAATCATCACTGTTTTAGGTCTAGGTTTTTTTTTTCCTTCACCGTTTTCCCCCCACCTGTTCATGCTTCTTCTTCTTGATTAGTTAATCCCTACACATATTTGTGTTAGTCATGTTTTAATTATTTCATTCTCATCAATTAGTAACTAGAGATCTTGATAACCATGTTTCTTGGCATAGTTTTTTTTATCACTGTTTCATATGTGTGCTTGTTTCTTTTTTCCTTGATCCGTTTTGGTTAATTGATTATGTTTATCGTATGTGTTTGGATTAATTGAACCATGTTTAGGCAGCCGAATAATTTAGTTTAGGTTTTAAGGTTAGTCTAAGTTTAAATATGTCCATGACAGTCATGTATTTGTTCTTGATCGGATTCCTTTGAATATCATGAATGATCAACTGGTTTCTTATGTGTTTTTTTGGATTTTAATTCGTTGGATTAATTAGTCTAGGTTAATATGCATATAGGATGTCTAGAATCCTTTGACAGTTAGTTTTTCCTAACCTATTATTTTTATTATTAAATTTTGACCCTAATGAGTTAGCCATTCCTGTTAATCTCAAGCATCGGTCATCGATTAGTTTAATCCCTAGTCTAAATGTTAGGATTACCTTCTAACTTCTCTTATTCTTTCTGTTTTAATCAAGATGTATTTTGACATAAATAACTGAGTGTGTAGGAAATAGTAAACCAAGGTAACTAATAAGTATGATTAGAAACTAACTCTAAGAAGCTAATCAACTAACCCTTGATTAACTAAGTCCTAATCCTAGTTAAGAATAACTGATTAGTTTTAGTTATTTAAAGTAAGTCTTAGGAGTTTAATCTAATTAATCTGAAGTGGTTGGTTAATTTGAATTAATCGTTTAACCCTTGATAAAAACAACAAAGGCCCGGCTACTAATTAATTAGCTACTAGTTTATTTAAGTCTTAATTTAATTACTCAATTAATATGTTTAACTATAATTGGTAGATAAGCCTAATTGTCCAAATTAAGTTAATCCCAGTTAAGTCCAAACCCAAAATAATTCACCTAAGCCTCCTCTCAAGCTAATTCCAAATCAATTTCATCTTCCTCAACCTAGTAACTAACTCAAGTTAATATTGATTATTAATTAAAATCAGTTTAGCTAATAACCTTAACCTTAGTTACCTAAAGGGTAATTCTAGGGAGTTTAAGGGGTACAATAGGTAATGTAGACTTAGGAAATCAGAATTTTAAGGGTAAAAAAGGTCTTTTAATAGGTAAGAATATTCTAGAATAGGGGCAGATGTCCCAAAGATAAGGTTGACAGCTTCCCTATGTACTATTTTCAGCCTTTTGGGTTAGGAATATTCCTAAGGATATCTCATTCCCAAATATTCTATAAATAGACCCCCCTCCCTTTGGACGAAGGAGATTTTTTTAGGCTCTTATATTCTGAAAATTCTCTCCACATTTCTGAAATTGCCTCATTTAAACACTGAAAGAAAAAACAAAGAAATCAGAATAGTTCCTCTGTAAAAAAAGTGAAACATTCTCAAAGTATGAATGTAAACATGTGACTGCTCTTTCAAGATTTCTTCAAGGTTTTCTGTTGGAATTCTCACATATTTGGGTTTCTCTTGGGTTTTTCAATTCTGTTTTTCATAAATCTTTTTGGGTTTATTTCTTGGGAGCTGTTTTGGTTTGAAGTTGCTGCTTGTTACTGTCTGATCTTACTTTCTTTTACCTGAATATTTTGGACCTGACCTTTATTTGGTCAGGGTTTCTTTGTATTCTGAAAAGGTCTGGCTCAAATTTGTTTATGTATGAACTTGTATGACAAATGTGATGCTGAAATGTTGTGCAAATTCTGTTGTTTGGGTATACAGGGTTTGGTTGTTATTTCGACAAGACAAGTGCATTTTTGTTGAGCTTATAAATTCTGAAATCTACCTTAATCTGTTTTTTGAATATAGTTCATGCTTACAGTTTTTTTTCTAGAAATATATTTCTTACTCAGCTATTAGTTCCTGCACTTGTTGTAGTTCATTACTAACTTAGATTGCACTAGGGCAGATGAATTTGACTTCTTAATAGTCAAATTCACCCCATGGTAGTGCACAAACAATAGAATGGTTGGTTGAAGTTTACCCCTTTTAAAAGGTGTAAAGTATATAGTTAAAGAGGGCATTAGAGTTGAGGAATCTGAACCTTTGAATGGTTAGATTCATCCTCTAAAAATTCCTAAATAAGCAAGGTCTTATATAGAGTTAGAATTATGTTAGTATTATCACTAGGGTAGATGAATCTGACTCTTCAACGATCAAATTCACCCTATAATAGTGCACAAACAGTAGTTTAGCTTGCTGAATATTATCCTTCAAAGGATATAAAGTGGGAAATTAGGAGGAGCCTTAAGGAAGTGAATCCGAACTCAAAAAATAGTCGGATTCACTCCTCAAAGTGCCAAGAGTAGTCAAAAGATTTGACTAAATGTTAGCTTGAATGAGGATGACTATTAATACTCTCAACGAAATAGCCTCAGTGGATTTAAATCTGACTCCTCTTCATGGTCAAATTCATCCCAAATGAATAAAGAACTATGTTCAGTAGTGTTTGAAACCGTATCAAGGGTAAAGTGAATATGACCTTTATATGGTCAAAATTCCTTTCATAATGATACATAAAATCTTTTGGTTGGAGGTTTACAGGTGCTGCTATTAAGATTAACCAAAGAGATGTCTAGCTAAAGCAGTAATTTCGAGCTCTTATTTAGCTCATGAGTAGTTTTGTATTTCTTAGAACTGTAATAGACGTTATTAGTATAAAACAATGCTCAAAAAATATGAATCTGATCCAATGGTCAGGTTTATCCCAATTAAAAGTGTTCAAATGTTTATAAGTGATTGTCTAGTTTCAAAATAGCATCCAGATAACTGGACCTGACCCTTCCCTAATGGGCAGATCCATTCTCTACTGATGCATAATAGCTTAATCTTGTTCGAGGCTCAAT
Source organism: Nicotiana paniculata (assembly GCA_005239505.1). Lineage (NCBI taxonomy): Eukaryota > Viridiplantae > Streptophyta > Magnoliopsida > Solanales > Solanaceae > Nicotiana > Nicotiana paniculata. The sequence continues at coordinate 19,644 of ML351489.1, read as the reverse complement.
GGTAACTGTAGGTCCGCATAGAGGCAACCATTAGCTTCTAATTAATTAATTCTTAGTATTCTGTTAGAAAATCTCTTTCATAGTACAAGTGATATAACAGTAAGTTTATTAGACCATGTACACATTTATATTGGTGTTGTAATAAATTGGATTGGACATTATGAATTTAATCCTCAAGTTGTCATTTCTTCTTATTAACGTGACAGTCCAGGAAGTTAATTATAAACATTCATGTCTTATTTTTCCGTTGTCTTAAAATATCCATTTAATATGGCATACAATGATTAATACTTAATTGGAATTTGAAAACACCTTCTCATTCTGCGTTTCAATTTGTGTAACTTATCTCAAACCTATCGATTTTCTTTATACGTGAATATTACGTTTCAAAACAGCATTGTTTAGTGGTTAAAAGGATAGTAATTATCCAAATCTAATTCTGATTTTTACATTAAAGTTGTTGGGTAGCTATTTCTGCTTGTATCCTTGATTAGTCATGCTTGGCTAAATTGTCTAAACTGCCTGTCCTACGAACTAGGCACAATTAGGATTGACCAAAAGAGTTGAAATAACTTGGGGCTAAAATATGGCCATAGCCCGAAACATGCTGTCTTTAGATTAATGAAATTTACTTCTAGGCAATCCTTTAGGTAGAACCATACCTTTAGTTTGATATTTGATAAAGAATCGGATATTATTTCAAAACTACCGTAACCTACATTCGGGAGTGGAAACTCATACCCCCGACCCTCAACTCCAAACATTAATAAAATGTACATAGCAACCACGGGTGCATTTCATGTGACGTGTTTTCCATATGCTCAAAAACAACAAGTGTACGTCATCGTAACTTGTCCAAGATAAATCCATAACGTCCTAATTGATCTTAAAACTAAAATACTCCTTCGAACAGAAAACACAAAAGATAATCGAATTTTGCCTCAAATAGGCACTATAAAATCGCCATGACCAATAGTCTTGATTACCTAATCTACACTCGGGTTCGACAACTCATGTCCCCGTCTTCAAACTTCAAATCGTAATAAAATCACGTGTTGCGATTACGGGTGCATTTCATGTGGTGTAATTGTAATACGTTCAAAAGCATAACAAGTACACGTTCTCGTGACTTGTTCTCAAGATAAATCCATACTTATCAAAAGCAGCTAAATTTCAAAGAGTTTAAATATAAAATAGGCCAAAACACGTAAACAATTAGATAATTTAGGCCAAATATTAATAGTTAAGCGACCGTGCTAGGACCACGGAACTCGGGAATGCCTAACACCTTCTCCCGGGTTAACAGAAATTCCTTACTCGGATTTCTGGTTCGCAGACAACTTAAAACAGAGTCTAAAATTCCTCGGTTTGGGATCTCAATAAATAAACGGTGTCCCGGAGCATCGTCAAAAATCCGGATGGTGACTCTAAAATAATAATAAAGTCCCAAAATCGAATAATGTTACTTTAATTAGAAAAACTCCCTTATTACCCCTTCATTAATCCGGAAGTGAAAGAAGGAGGTGTGACAATATGTATCCATGTCCGGTCTTAAGCATGTAGGAGATGTTAGAGTGTCGCATATTGGATGAGAGTAATGAGTCATTCGGAACAATCTCTACCTCGTGAGTTAAATTTTGAGTTACACGCAAAGTTCATTTCTCGCTATAATGCAACAAATTCACTAACATGCAAAACTGGACCATGAGGCGACATGGTCCTTTAAGCTAACAACTACTAGTAAATAATTGGATTCTAAATTCAAGGTGACACAGACGTCTCCTTTGTTATTGTTCAAAGTCGTGGGCTCCACATATTTTTAAAGTACTTTTAGCTGTTTGAGGTATTTAAAGTTTATTGGTGCAAATTATTAAGGTTATTTAAACTTCTTTAACGTATTGGATTATTTCATTTTCATTACCTTATGATTTGGGTTAAATCTGCAAATTCTGTTGCACAAAATTGGAGCCATATTGTGGTAATTTGGTTCTGATACTAGCAAGTCGACGTGCTACACTGCTACTGTCACACAAGTGGTAGTCGTAATCGAGTCCCAAAACGCCAAAAGGTTCGGCATCAATTTAAACACATAATTCAGTTTCCAATCATTTTAGTGCAATGATTGATGATAAGATAAAGACGTGATATCAGACATCCAAATTTTGATATAAATATCCAAAGAACAACAGCTATTAGTTACAATGATGTATGCGTTCTCTTTTTATTTTCGCTTTTAAAAATTCTATGCCTGTAAATAACTGTAAGAAAAACAGTAAAATGATGAATTTATCCCGTTATTCAGAAATTATTTTGTAGTTATTGTTCCCCTACGATCTTAAGGTTGTTCGAATATTCAATGCCCATCTATGAGACCAGGGTCCCCATTCCAACCTATTGAAAATAACAATTTCAAAGACTACAGTCCTTAAGAATGGACCTGTTCATTTGGCTTGTCCTTTGGTAGCTATTTTACACTTTATGCCTTTTCAACCGAGTATATACAAGGACGTCCTCAAATTCTAGACATGAATGATCACCAAATATGTGTACCTACAAGATTTTTTAAACACATCTGGTAGTGATCACGTTCAACTCTAATCCTAAAAAAGATAAGCAGTCGCTGTAAATATAATCTGGTTTAAAAGTCCGGAGTCGAATCCCACAGGGAACTAAGATTTAGCTAAAATTGTTTACTATTACTAAGAAGACAAGCTCGAACAATTCCTAAGTTATAAATATTAAGATTCTTATGTTTAACTAATTAACTAATTGTATACGGTTGAAACCGGGTATGTCTATTGTATAACCGGTCGAAGCTCGACCCTGGGTTATATCAAACCAAGGGCGAAGTTAAATCGTTGAGCTCGTGACTCCGGGACCGAACAAGATCGAGGGAACTTTGTCGAGCCAAACAACGAAAGGCCGAAATATCCCCGATCAATTGGAGATCACGGCGGAAATCTCGGCACGTATCAAGGAGAGGCCGATTAATTAGCAAATCATGAAATTTTTTGCCTTTTATAGAATTGTATCAAGAGTGGGGCTCCCCTACTATATAAAGGGAGGCCTGGTCATTTATAAAACACAATGTAACACGCATCAAAGAAGCAAGATATTGATCATTTCTAGTTCTTGTTATCTTGTTAACCTGCTCTGTCATCGATTGAGGCGTTTCTTGACTCGAGAGTGATCAACCTTCATGGCTAAGACTGTTCAATTTGTGTGGTTTGCATTTATTTTCTTGTCTTTAATTTCAGTATTAATCTATTTTCTCAATTTGTATCAAGTTATATCACATATCCTTAAAGTCGCGTATAAATTCAATTGTTGTGATTTTGAGGGTAAACAATTTGGAGCCCATCGTGGGGCTAAGGATAATAGTGATTATTTGATACAAATCTCTGTAACACACACTGCTTTACACTTTCTCTTTGAAGTGTCTTTGATTCTAGGCTAAAATACAAAAATATAAAATTCTCAATCAGCACCTCTACACGTTGACAACACGTCTGGTCACCAAGATGAAAATAACAACATAGCACCCGGTGACGAGATACCGCCTGCTGATCCCGCTGGATTTCCGATCGTAGATCTGGTTGATGCCAATTCACATGTGGCTATCGATGCAAACTTGCCTACTGACCCCGAAAATAGCATTCGTGGTGGAGCCTGATCGGCAACACAAAACATTGAAGGGGACGGGATCAGTCTACGAGTGATCTTCGAAATGTTGCAGACTCAACAGGTGGCAATAGCCCAGTTACAAAACCAAAACAGTGCACCAAGCGGGGTTGAGCCCGATCCTCCTTGGGAAGTCACCTACAGGGATCAACCGGCCACAGAAAGGTCGAACGAAAACAAATCGGGGGCTAACCCCGAGATTATAAAGAAGCTCGAGGAATTGACAAAACAGATAGAATCATGAGAGAAGAAGATCGAGGCCAACGATAAAAAGGTGGAAACCTACAATTAAAGGGTAGATCGAATACCAGGAGCACCGACGATATTTAAAGGCCTGGATTCTAAGAAGTTCATGCAAAAACCCTTTCCCCCAAGCGCGACTCCAAAATCGATCCCCAAGAAGTTCTGTATGCCCGAGATTCCGAAGTACAATGGAACGACCGATCCGAACGAACATGTCACCTCTTACACATGTGCCATCAAAGGGAATGATCTAGAGGATGATGAAATCGAATCTGTCTTTTTAAAGAAATTCGGAGACACCCTGTCAAAGGCAGCCATGATATGGTATCACAATTTACCACCTAATTCTATTAACTCTTTTGCTATGCTTGCAGATTCTTTCGTAAAGGCACACGTCGGGGCCATCAAGGTCGAAACCAGGAAGTCAGACCTTTTCAAGGTAAGGCAGAAGCACAATGAAATGCTCAGAGAATTCGTATCTCTATTCCAAATGGAACGGATGGACCTACCACTGATTGCTGATGATTGGGCCCTTCAAGCCTTTACCCGAGGTCTCAATGTTCGAAGCTCAGTGGCTTCACAGTAATTGAAACAGAATTGGACAGAGTATCCAGTTGTTACTTGCGCCGATGTGCATAATCGGTACCAATCAAAAATCAGGGTCGAAGACGCTCAACTTTGGGCTCCTTCTGGGTCCGTTTATCCCATCAGACCCGTCGATAGAATCAAAAGAGATATTGAGCAGGAACCAAGGTCGAATAGAGATCGGTATCAACCATATAACGGGGATCAAAGAGGCAATGGGTCTGGGCGAAATTCCATGAGAAACAAAAGGAGAAATGATCGAGGTCAGAACAACAGGAGACTTATGATAAAAAACGGCTTCATAGGTCCATCGGGCCCAAAGACTTCATAGCAGCCCGTGTATATCCAGGAGTACTATCGGAATACAAATTTAATATTGACATTGCTGCCATTGTATCAGCTATCGGACGCATCAAAGATAACAAATGGCCTCGACCTCTACAAACTGATCCAACCCAAAGGGATCCTAACCAGATATGCAAGTATCATGGCACTCACGGTCATAGAACCGATGATTGTCGACAACTGAGAGAGAAAGTAGCTCGTTTATTCAACAATGGGGATCTCCAAGAATTCTTGAGTAACCGAGCCAAGAATCACTTCAGGAACAGGGATTCTAAAAAATAGGTAGAGCAAGAAGAACCTCAGCACGTCACCAACATGATCATCAGCGGGGTTGATATCCCACAAGGGTCGATGTTGAAATGCACCAAGGTATTGATCACTAGGGAAAAACGGACTCGAGACTACGTACCGGAAGGAGCTTTATCTTTCAACGACGAAGACACAGAAGGAATCGTACAGCCCCACAATGCACACTGGTAATATCTGAACTTGTGAATAAAATTCAGGTTAAACGTGTGTTAATTGATCCAGGCAGCTCGACCAACATCATTCGATCAAGGGTCGTGGAAAAACTCAGTCTACAAGACCAAATTGTACCCGCAGTCCGAGTCCTAAATGGATTCAACATGGCATGCAAAACCACTAAAAGGGAAATAACATTACCAATCAATGCCCCTGGTACCATTCAGGAAGCCAAGTTTTATATGATCAAGGGTGACATGAGATACAACGCCCTGTTCGAGAGGCCATGGATCCACAAAATGAGGGCAGTGCTTTCGACCCTTCACCAGGTGTTAAAATTCCCGAGTGCAGGAGGGATTAAGACGATCTATGGGGAACAACCGACCACAAAAGAGATGTTTGCAGTCGATGACGTGATTCCGATATCAACACTTACAACATCAAAGGAACCAAGTTCAAAAGCAAAACAAGGGACCAAATAGCAATCACTGATGCCAGCCTCGAGCCAACCAGATAAGCAGGGGACTGACAAAGACGACGATTACGGGGTCCCCCGATCCTTTATAGTCCTTGATGGCTCCGACGCTACCAAATCAATGGTCGAAGAGTTAGAGCAGGTCATACTGATCGAACATCTTCCCGATCGGAAGGTATACCTGGGCACGGGGTTAACTCCCAAGCTCAAGAAAAAACTCATTCAATTTATTATAGCTAACATGTGTTGTTTTTCTTGGTCCTATCTTGACATGACAGGGATCCCACCGGAGATCACCACTCACAAGCTGAGCCTAGACCCGAAATTCCATCCGGTCAAGCAGAAAAGGAGACCCCAGTCCAAGATCAAACATGCTTTCATCAAGGACGAGATAACTAAATTCCTTAAAACAGGGTCCATCTGGGAAGTCAAATACCCGGAATGGTTAGCAAATGTAGTAGTAGTCCCTAAAAAGGGAATAAAATGAGAATATGTGTGGATTATAAATATTTAAATAAGGCAATCCCCAAAGACTCTTTCCCTTTGCTTAACATCGACCGCATGATCGATGCACGGCCGACCACGAGATCCTCAGTTTTCTCTATGCCTACTCCTGGTACAACCAAATATGAATGAACCCGGATGATCAAGAAAAGACCTTTTTCATCACTAAGTATGGCACATATTGATATATTGTGATGTCGTTTAGGTTAAAAAATGCGGGTGCTACTTACCAACGCCTAGTAAACCGGATGTTCGAAGAACAAATTGGGAAATCCATGGAAGTTTACATTGACAATATGTTAGTAAAGTCCCTGCAAGCATAGGACCATTTTAAAGCATTTGCAGGAAACCTTCAGCATATTGAAGAAGTACAACATGAAGCTGGATCCGGAAAAATGTGCATTCGGAGTCGGATCAGGTAAATTTCTTATTTTTATGGTATCCAACTGAGGAATCGAGATCAACCCGACAAGATCAAGCAATCGAAGATATCACGGTAGTGGGCAACGTGAAGGTCGTGCAAAGGCTAACCAGGCGCATTGCCGCCATGGGAAGATTCATCTCAAGGTCCTCCGATAAGAGCCACCGATTTTTTTCATTACTGAAGAAGAAAAACAACTTCACATGGACCCCAGAATGCCAACGGGCCTTAGAATAACTTAAGTGATATCTATCGAGCCCACCACTTCTTCACACGCCTAGGGAAAACAAACAACTATACTTGTATTTGGCAGTATCAGAAATAACAGTAAGTGGAGTCCTGATTCGGGAAGAACAAGGTACGCAATTTCCAATTTATTATGTTAGCAGGACCTTAGGTGAGGCTGAAACTATATATCCTCACATAGAAAACTTTGCACCCGTTCTACTAAGCGCCTCTAGGAAACTGAAATCATATTTTCAGTGCCATCTTATATGTGTTGTGACAAATTACCCATTATGAAATATAATGCATAAACACGAACTCTCGGGATGATTGGCCAAATGGGTTGTAGAAATCAGCGGGTACGATATTGAATATCGACCCAAGACAACTGTTAAGCCTCAAATTTTGGTATATTTTGTGGCCGACTTTACGCTGGCCCTGATACCCGAGGTCGAAAGGGAGTTGTTAGTAAACTCGGGGACGTCTTCGGGAATCTGGAGCCTCTTTACTGACGGTTCCTCGAATGCAAAGGGGTACATAATTGGCATCGTACTGAAGCCACCCACAATCAATATAGTTAGACAATCTATTAGAACTGTGAAATTGACTAACAACGAGGCCGAATATGAGGCCATGATTGTAGGTCTCGAACTGGCCAAAAGCTTGGGGACGGAGGTGATCGAAGTTAAATGTGATTCCCTCCTAGTGGTGAACCAAGTTAATGGAACGTTCGAAGTCAGAGAAGAACAAATTCAAAGGTACCTAGATAAGCCGGAGGTAACATTACATCTGTTCAAAGAGTGGACTTTGCAACATCTACCTCGAGATCAAAATAGTGAGGCTATTGCCCTTGCAAACTTAGGGTCGTCGATTAAAGACACGAGCTCAACTTGGGGGCAGTCGTACAGCTCATGAGATCAGTTGTAGAAGAAGGTCACACCAAAATAAACTCAACAATCCTAACTTGGGATTGGAGAAATAAATACGTAGAGTATTTGAAGACTGGAAACTACCCTCAGATCCAAAAGAATCGAGATCCCTGCGCACGAAAGCAGCCCGATTCAGCTTATTTGAGGACGGAACCTTGTTCAGAAGAATGTTCGATGGCCCGCTAGCAATATGTCTGGGACCAGGAGATACCGAGTACGTTCTGAGGGAAGCCCACGAGGGCACCTGCGGAAATCATTTAGGCGCCAAATCATTGGTTCGAAAGGTAATCAGAGCCAGCTATTACTGGATCGACATGGAAAAAGATGCGAAGGAGTTCGTACAAAAATGTGACGCCTGCCAAAGACATGCTCCGATGATTCACCAACTCGGGGAACTGCTGTATTCAGTCTTGTCACCATGGCCATTCATGAAGTGGGGAATAGACATCGTCGACCCCTTTCTATGGGCACCGGGTAAGGATCAATTTATCTTATTTATGACTGACTATTTTTCTAAGTGGGTTAAAGCACAGGTGTACGAGAAGGTCACGGAGAAGGAAGTCATCGACTTTATTTGGGACCACATCATATGTCAATTCGGAATGCTATCCGAAATTGTATGTGACAACGGGAAACAATTTATCGGCAGCAAAGTGACCAAGTTTCTTGAAGACCACAAGATCAAAAGATTCTTATCGACACCTTGTCACCTTAGTGGGAACGGACAAGACGAATCGACCAACAAAACCATACTCCAAAACCTTAAGGAAATGTTAGCTGATGCTAAAGGAAAATGGAAGGAGATCCTGCCCGAAGTTCTTTTGGAATATCGTATGACCTCGAATTCCAGCACCGGGGCCACTCTGTTCTCATTGGTTTATGGTGCCGAAGCTCTAATATCGGTCGAAGTAGGGGAGCCAAGTATCAGATTCCAATATTTAAAAAAGGAATCAAATGAAGAGGCCAGTAATACAAGCCTGGAGCTATTGGATGAAAGGCGTGAAGCCGCCCTAGTTCGATTGGCCGCCCAAAAGTAACGGATTGAAAGGTATTACAATCGAAGGGCCAACCTTTGATACTTCAATATCGGGGACTTAGTGCTAAAGAAGGTCACACTAAATACCCAAAATCTGAACGAAGGGAAGTTGGGTCCGAATTGGGAAGGACCGTACCAAATTCTCGAGGTCATCGGAAAAGGATCATATAAGCTCGGAACGATGAACAGAGAACAACTACCGAGCAATTGGAATGTAACTCACCTAAAATGATATTAATGCTAAGGTACGACTCCATTTATTTTCTTTTATTTTTATTCTGGACTAACACTTGCAGGTGATCGACAAGAAGCAGCACGAAGTCTTTAGGTCTGAAAGCATGCGTTGCACTCTTTTTCTCTTGAACCGGTTTTGTCCCAATTGGGTTATTTGGAAAGGTTTTTAACGAGGCAACAAGTAAATTGTGCTAACTTAGAATCGAAGGTTGGAAACGAACCGGTAACAAAAATCAAAATAGTACTCGAGGCCTCACTTCAATCAACCTCGAACACTAGGGGGCATTACCCTCCGATATCAACTTTAGCATGGGAAGAGATTTCGGAATTGAAGGGTCTCGATCGATAGGATTCAATGTAAGGGCCAAACATTCAAATGAACTGTGCCCACATAAATTGCTCGAGCCCTATCGCAAAGCATGTACACATATTTCCTTATTACGCACAAAAATAAAGTGAAGTCTTTTCCTTGCAGTCATCTTATATTTTAATTTCTTCTTTACATTTCTTAAAGAATTTCCTGCTTCCGATCCCCTAAAGGTAACGAGTCCAAGGGCCATTTATAACCGGAGTTTGAATGACCACTCTCTCTCTCTCAGGGGCTTCCGTCCTAAAACAAACTCGGACGACCTAAGATAAAAGACCTAGGGGGCATCAGACCTATTAGGTAACCCCCGAATCTTAAAGGCCACGACCACCCGTTCTCGAGGACTGTAATCTTGGAAAGCTCGGATAACTCCAGAAAGCAAGTCCAACGGGCGGCTCCCGAACTAAAAGGCTATGGCCACATTAACACGGCTCAGAGATTTTTGAGACCCATAACAAAAACTAGGCCTTCAAATAAGAATTTTTTTTATAACCGATTCTAAAGTCTACCATCAGCAAGCTATAAACCTAAACCACTTTGGAAAAAGGATTTCGGTAACATCGAATCCCTACGATGCCTTAACACAAAGTAACAGTAAAGTCAAGGTTTGTTTGGACCTTCGAACACAACCTACTTGTTTCATGCTAAGGCATTTCGACATTTTGCAAACGCAAATGATAAAACAAAGGAAAAATCTGAAATCTGAAAGGGAAAGAAAGCCTTGTATATATTTACGAAAAATTCTTTTTACAAGGGCCAAATGGCCCCGATACGGAAATTTACAACAGCCAAGACAAAAAGCAAAAAGATCCTAAATGGCCTAATCTTCATCGGGGGCCATATCACCGCACGCATGGTCTTTGCCTCCATTGGACTCACCCGATTCCTCAGACCCCTCGGAATCCTCCTCGGGATAAGTCAGCTTCCGGGCCTTGGCTTCACATATCTTGGTGTTCTTGATTTCATCCAATATGTCGAAGTTCTGAGCATGGACTCCCTCGAGGGTATCGCTTTGAGATTGCCACCTCGCATGCTTCACCATGTTTTTAGCGATCTTGAATCACCTCGACATCAACCTTGAACTGGGCCACTTTATCATCGGCCTCGGTCTTGGCCACGACCACCTCTGACATAGCCGCATCAAGCTCCTTGGCCAGATTTTCTTGACTAGAAAGAGATGAGTTCAGCTGAGATTGGAGCTCCTTGATCTTCTTAGCCTGCACCAAGGTTTTTTATTTTGCAGCCCGGAGTTGGACCTCAGTTGAAGCCAGTTGTTCTCAGGTGGTCTCCTTTTCCGAGGCCAGGCGGTCCATATTCTTCTTCCATTCCTCGGCCTCAGGCTTCACCGTGTCCACCTCCACCTGGAGTTGCTCAATCTGGTCAAGTCTCTTCTGGACCTGCGGGTTCGGTTCGTTATCCATTGTGTCTGAATCATCATCACTAAGTTCGAATACTCATCTTACCTGATCGACCTGATCATCATGTTCCTTCCGAGCCGTTTCTAGCTCGTCCTGGAGTTTGTCATTGAAAAGCTTATTGGTGTCCCTCTTCTCAGTTAGCTCCTGAACCTCGACCTTATGTTGGGATAAATTCTCCTGATATTGGAGGAAAGTTTCATGGTGAAGTACCGAGGCCTACGAGCATAAAGAAAGGTGTTACGATTATTTATAACTTAAAATCTGAAGTACTCAGTAAAAGAGGCACTCGAAGTTACCTGATTCAATGCATGTTGAGCTTTGTTGAACAGGTAGGACGCTTCCACCTTGTCCATCTTGGCCTGGTCCTCTTCGATCACCAGGAACCAAAGATAGATAGCAACTCCATGGGGACGGAAAGAACCCAAGAATCTCCAGGACAGAGATAACTATTGACTATTTTTGGTTAGGATCAGCACTCAGAGCCGGGAATTAATCCACTAAATTTGGGCTCAAAGAAGGCCCACTGGCTCCCGAAGATGGTTCTTTCTTTGGCACCGGTAAATCACCAAACTCGGTCACATCCTCTGAGGCTGTAGATTCTAGGCCATCAAAGAAGTGACTGAGTCTGTTGCCCCCTGAGGCCCTTTGTGCAAACGATCCTTTATCATACTGACCTCGTTGATCATGGAGTTGGAGAATAGAGGAGACCCCTGAGACCAATCTCCCCAAGCGCATCTTTCGGGGCACTCTCTCCTGCTCGAGAAATATCGGCCCCGGCTTCCTCTTTGTCCTACCTAGCTTGGGGCATAGCAGCCTTGCCCTTCTCCATTTCAGGGACCTCGGTCACTGCCCTCTCAGCAGCCTACCTGGCTTGGGGAAATACGGTGTGGGTTCGCACCCAAGCCAGCAGCTCGAAAACTTCTTCTTCTTCCGACTCATTCCTCAGTCGGTGGACTAAGTCCGATGGGAGGGCTCCTGTATTTTCTTTGGGTTTGTACACCTGCCTCTTTTTCGGTTTCTGCTTCTCCGAGTTCGGGGCACTCGGAGCCCCTTTTCTTTTTTTCTCCTTATCCTGCTTTGGAGCAGGAGATTGGGGGAGGACAATTTCATTTAAGGATGGGGGCCTCATTTCAACATCCTTCTTGAGGCCTACTAAGAATAAGATATGAGTAAGCTTAGAAAGAAACCCAAGTAATATCAGTTCTAGGAAAGAATGTTTCCATGAGAACAGGCCTCCTACCGCCCTTTGAAAGACTGCACCATACGCACTCGGAATAGGGATTCTGTGACACGATTTCCTCAATCCACTCCTTGAGTCGAGGAACTGCATCCGGCATCGGAGCGACAGCTGCACCGCGAAACACTGATTAGGTGAAAGAAAGGGGAAAAGCAATAAACAAAATCTTAAAAGTGAAGTTATACTTACGTTTCATGTTCCATTTCTCGGGAAATGGCATTTTCTCACCCGAGGTTAGATCTGAGGCCTTCACTCGAACGAACCGGCCCAACCAGCCTCGGTCTTGGTCTTCATCTATGCTCGAGAATGGGTCCTTAGTGGCCCGACAGGAAAGCTTTATCAATTCCCCTCGGTAGAGTCGAGGACTCTACAGACACATGAGATGGTCGATGTTGAAGGGGAACTTGTCGAGCTTGCTCACGAAGAAATGAAGCAGAATAACGATCCTCCGAAATATAGGATGAATCTTCCCGAGCGTCACTCCATACCTTTTGCAGAAGGCAATGATAACTGGGTCTAGAGGTCCCAACGTGAAGGGATAAGTGTAAACAGTTAGAAAACCCTCCACGTGGGTAGTGATTGATTCCTCGAGCGTAGGCACCACCACATGCTTACCGGCCCAATTACAGTCTTCCTTGACTTTGGGGAGGATATCATCAATGATGGAGCATATATACCTCGAGACTGGCTCGCATCGACCCGGTACGGAAGGGGGTTTCTCGATCTGGAAGTATGCCCCAGTTGGGCACCCCGTAGGAACGAACACAGTTGAGGGGCTTTCCGGTGTCTTTTCCTTGACAACAATAGACAGAGCCTTTTCTTCTTCAGATGGTCTCGAGGAAGAGGGAGTCTCCTTTTGAGGAACAGATTTAGAAGTCTTTGTCATTGCTTCTGAGTAAGGATAACGAGATGGTACTGATGAAGGAGAAGGCGTAATTGGCGGATATCTTATGAAAGTTTTCAGAAAATTATAAAGGAAGAAGTTTTAAACTTGAACAAGAAAACAAGAGGAAGAAGGTGATAAAATTTTCTTTAAAATGCAAGAACAAACGTTTGAATGTAAAAGTTTTAATGGTTTGAAGGATGAAGTATTTTTAGTTTGAAAACGGCGGTTCAAAACCTGTAGTGGCCGACAAACAACTGACACACTTTTATTGCCTTGGAGACTGGACCGATGGGACGTTTTAGTTACCTTTTTTCGCCTACGTCATGGTTTATCGAAGCAAAGTTCGAAAGTTCATATCATTTCTCGTCTACTTCTCTCCAAAAACAATGAAGGGACTATCTGTATACGGTCGAAATCGGGTTCGTCTATTGTATGGCCAGTCAAGACTGAAACGTGACGTGTCGAAGCTCGACCCCGAGTTATATCAAACCAAGGTGCAAAGTTAAATTGTTGAGCTTGTGATTTTGGGACCGAACAAGATCAAGGGAACTTTGTCGAGCCAAATAACGGAAGGCCGAAATATCCGCGATCAGTTGGAGATCACGGGGAAGGAGAGGCCAATTAATTAGCAAATCATGAGATTTTTTACCTTTTATAGAATTGTATCAAGAGTAGGGCTCCCCTGCTATATAAAGGGATGCCTAGTCATATGTACAACACATTGTAACACGCATCAAAGAAGAAATATATTGATCATTTCAAATTCTTGTTATCTTGTTAACCTGTTCTGTCATCGATTGAGGCGATTCTTGACTCGAGGGTGGTCAAACTTCAAGGCTAAGACTGTTCAATTTGTGTGGTTTGCAATTGTTTTCTTGTCTTTAATTTCAGTATTAATCTATTTTCTTAATTTGTGTCAAGTTATATCACGTATTCGTAAAACCACATATAAATCAATTGTTATTCGATTTTGTGGGTAAACACTAAAAAATTAAAGTAGTGAATTAGTAAATAGGATACTAAGGGTTGGAGACAAGATTGGACAAGCCTAGAGTAATGATTTCCCCAATTGTCAAAATCCTTCCCGCTAAGTATCCAACAATTTTGCCTAAGTATTCTCTACTGATCATGAGCACTCGGCTTATCGTAATTCTCTCTCGAGCAACTACAATAATGTACTAGTCATATTCTCTCAAATTACGCTAGCTCGCACCTTTTCACCGCTCACTATGATCACGTCAAAGCTTCATTTTCTCTAATCCCACTTTTAAACTCGTCGTATTGATCTCTCATATACCTTGGGAGTGACGTTGTCCGACAATGACCTAAATATGCACTATTTCTACAGGAGTAATACATAATAATAGGCACAATCAATTGACGGTCATTCAATCAACATCAATAAACACGTGGTTGAACAAGTAGGGATATTCGAAGGCAAAATTATATTAAAACGTAACAGGAATTCTTCGTTCAATAGGTTCCATCAAACCCTATATGAGAAAGCTTAGANCACAATAGAAAAATCATCCTTCCAAAGGTTCTATCAAACCCTAGATGAGAAAGTTTAGCTACTCATAACCATACTAACAATCATGATAATAATTGAAAGCATTAAAATACAGATTAAGGAAGAACAGAAGAGAAAACTCTTGTGATTCGTTGCTTCCAAGTGTTCTCGTAGCCTTCTTGCATCTCCAATAATGTCCGCCCTCTAGGTCGAATTTGGTCTAAAATACGTCCCTCCCCTCTCTTAGACATGTTTAGGGAGTATTTATGGGCTAGGGTTGAAGTCCTTGAGTCCAAATCCTAGTTGGAGACTTTTAATCCGCGACTTTTAACTACTAGGTTATAGACTTCGCGAAGTCAGGCTTATAGCACGGTCAACCTGGCTATAGACCTCGGGAAGCCAGGTCTATAGTGCAGTCAATCTGGCTATAGACCTCGCGAAGCCTGGTCTGCAGCACGGTTTGGGTACTTGATACTTTTGCGCTCTTTTCTTGCATATTTGTCCTCTTTTTGTGCAACTTTCATTCTATTATTTCTTCCGATATTCCTACACATGAAACAACAAAATTTAGCTCAAATGTCGCACAATAAATCACTAAACCAACAAAATACAGAGCAAGTAATGTACTAAAAGTATAGAATATTGGACTAACATCACTTTTTCATTGCCCCGGTCTCATGAGTCATCGCTAGAGGCCTGACCTCCATGTGATTGTTCCTCCCGTACTCCACTTCATTGCTCTGCCCGTCCTCCACAAGACCATTTTTACCATCTTCAAGATGAAAGTTCATTAGATAGTAGTGATACAGTAGAAAATACCCCTTGAACAGTAGTTTGATATGCTTTGAAATGAAAGTTAGCTTTGCTTTTGACATAAATTATTTACATATACTTGTGGACTAAATTTTCTGAAGCAGATCTATTAACTGTTTGTTTTCGTTTGAACGTTCACTCGTTCACCATCCAACGCGGAAAATAAAGTTTCCAAAACCTTAAGTTAGTTGTTGGGTGCACGAACAAAATCCAATATAGATAGTTAAAAAGATTGGGAGACTGTTGATTCATTTCAATATCTAATCAATACCTTATTGATTTAGTATCGTCTACTCGAATTAGTTTCGAATGGGAAGTTTACGTATAAGGTGTATGAATTTTTTTAATGATGTGAGTTTGTTTGGAAAATGACAATATGTTTAGGGTATTATTGAGTTGGTTCAGTCCAACAACTGATATCATAGCCTAAATTCGATGAAATGAGTACGGTGATGACAAAATGATAGTGTGGGCTCGTGGCTTGATTTTCTTACCTTTACGATCTTGGAGACGCGTACACACCAATAAACTAGTTGCAGGCTTCGCTTGCATATATACTTTAACAATGTGGGTGTCACACAGTGAATCGTGAAAATTAAGCCGTGGACCGTGATAATGGGCAGAGAGGAACTTGGTTCGAGGGAAAATATTTTTGGTGTCCGAACAATGTTCCACATTGGTTGCTGAAAAGATTGAAAAGTTACGTAAGGTATAGGAATCTCTTAATGGCATGAGATCTTTTGGGGAAACCATGCGAGTTTGACCCAATGCGGACAATATGATCACACTAAAGATTGGTTGACTACATATAAAGTGCAAGAATTCCTTAATGGTGTGAGACCTTTTAGGAAAAATTGTGTAAGTTTAGCCTAAAACGGATAAATCACACCATGTTAAGAGTATTATTTTACTGATTTAGCACAACAATACTATTTGATTGATCGAGCATCTAATTAAATATGAGGCGATATATATCAAAATATGCATACATTAAGCCGATTATTAATCGGTATGCTCTACCGACCATTCAGTTAACAATTAACCATTCAGTTACAAATCAGTCATAACTGGTCGCATTTTTGACACTTTATTACCCATTATCGACTAAAACTTTTCTGACTTTTTCGAACGACTTTAAGCGAAATTTTAGTAGTGTACGTCGGGATGGCATATGTAAGAAATACTGGGTCCACCCATAAGGGGTGCTCTAAGGCCCAATAGGGTTATTAGTTAACCCTAAATATTCCCTATATAAGTACACTTAGTGTACATTAAATATAGGCTTAGCAGTATTTTTCCTGCGCTCTTTCTTCCTCTCTCAATTGAACTAGGTTTAGACTGTGGAATTGGGGGTTGATCCAACACACCGTGACAACCACCGCCGACCAGTGATTTCAGCCGCGGTTCATCCGTTTTCGCTTCCGCTTCACGAAAAATAAGTAAATTCTCGATTTGCGTTTTACACGCTATCTAATGTGTTTAGAGTAACGTGTTCCTTCATTGGTATTAGAGCCATAGGCTGGTTTTCTAGTCCGGATACATATATAGAATAGTTCTAAATTTAAGTGTAAATCTGGAACGTGTATATATGTATTTTTTTTTTTGATGTTTCTCTATGCGATTGAGACCAGTTAATGAGTTTAACTCCATTTTTATTCATCTGATATTTTTTTTGAATTAGTGCTAAAAAAAACTGATGGATGATAATAGTCCTTTTTGAAATTACTTTTCAAACTGATCGTTTGAATACGAATGGCTATTTGTACTCCCTCAAACTTGTATCACCTTTTTAAATCTCATCAAAAGACAAAACAAATATTTGATTTGTTTTAAAAATCATCCGACCCTGATGTATTGCTGTTGTGCACCACCGAAAGCCACTGTCAAATGGACGGTGGATGTTAAGAAATAACTACTGTTTTGACGTAGCAGATCACAGATGGAGCTTGATGCTCCATAGCCATGGCAGAAAACTATTTTTAAAAAAAAAGGAAATCATTGTAAATTTAGAATACTTAGGATTCTATTAAAGGTTTACAGTGATATTTTTTTTGAAACTTTCATGTGTAATTGGGATTGATAATATAACCCTATATGCTGATCTAATATTAAGTTATAAATCAATTTCAATTTGTTTACAAGAATATGTAAAATAAAGTACTTGTTATTTTTGGATCTGTCTGAATGTCGTCGTGTACTTCCGTTTTACAATATTTTTGTGTCTTCAAACCACTGTTTCTTATGACCATTGAGTCTAAATAATAAAGACATGAAGCTTGGTACTTCAAATCAAAGCCATGGAAGTGGAGAAGAAGAGAAACTAATACTTCTCTTTTCATGGAAAGGGAAGGAGGCAAAAAAAAGGAAAAAGGAAACGAAACTGAAGAAGAAGTCTTTGTGCGCCGGCAGAGAGTAAATAAGAAAAAAAAAGAAGTAGAGGAAATAGATTTTCTCTGCAAAAGACCATAAGTAATTCTTTTTAGAAGTTCATAAGGGGTTATAGCAACATTATTGGGCTAAAGGCCCATATCACAATGGCTGAAAATTTTGAGTTTCTTCTATGTTCTAATATTGATAGGCCTAAGCATTTTGGGCTTCATACGTATGGGCCTATTACATAGTAGATTAGTAAAGGCCCTATTTTAAGATTGCTTTATCTTTCTATTGGACTAAATGCCCACATTATGTCTTGCATAATATTAATTGGGTTGTCTGTTTTTCATTAGTTTCAATATCAAAAATTAGTCAAATGGACTTAATTTTCAGAATATAAATTTAGTATTTATATTCTTTTATGAAACTATAATAATTTTATTATCCCAATTGCTTGAAATGTTAATTAGTTTAACATTAAACTTACTTGTTAATTTGTTTAACATGCTTGAATTATTAATTTGTTTAACGTTATATTTATTTGTTAATTTGTTTAACATGCTTTAAAATGTTAATTTGTTTAACATTATATTTACTTGTTAAATTGTTTAACATGTTTAATATGTTAATTAGCTTAACATTAAAGTAAATTTATGTGAATTTGTATAGCATGTAATAAATGTTAATTAGTTTGACATTAATTTTATTTGCATGCTAATATAAGTTATTTGTTAACTTATAATTCCCACGGGGTTATAAAATCATGGAAGATGATTATGTTGTCTTAAACATGATTAAGACACTTAGCTAGATAATTGAATAGATTAATTTTTATAATATTTTAATTCTTGGACGATTATTGGGAACATAGAGAACTTTCGACTCCAAAATTAATATATGTGTTTATTAACTTAATCAATTAATGCTTAGTGTCATAATATGTATGTATGTAGAACATCGTGCCTTGCGTTATTTTTTTCATGATCCTCATATTATTCTTTTTTATTTTGTTAAAGAACAAAATGACTACTGCTTCGAAAAACATTGTTGCTGAGATCAACAAAGGGTTGAAACTCAATGGTGACAACTGATGCGAGACTAAATTGCATAGTTTAGCATGTCATATACCTTACATTTTATGCGCATTAATGATAAAATTACACTTGTTATGTGCTTAATGGAGTTTATTTCATCTGTAGGTGAAGTGGAGATGGAAACGGAGCTAAAAGGATGCAAATACGTCGAAAAATATGCGAAAGGAGACACCCGGGCGATAGCCGGGCGACAGAGCCAAACAGCCAGCCCTACCTGGCGTTAGGACTGAAATGCCAGCCCTACCCTTGCGTTAGGGCTGAAACGCCAGCCCTTGCCTGGCGTGAGCCAGGCCTTTGGGTCCAAACGCCAGGTCCCCAGTTCGGCCAGAAGTA
>ML351488.1:0-10868 GCA_005239505.1 Nicotiana paniculata | reverse complement strand
TTCCTATCACTCTATTGCATTATCATGAAGTTGAGAAGTCTTCTTCATGTCAATTATAAAGGGACCTCTTCCATATATTATGCCTATTACAAAAAGGCACGCATTTAATATGACACCGTGCCTATTATAAAAAGTTACGAGTAGTCTAAAGCACTCCACATACAAAACTCGAAGGTAAAATTAAAACCTCAAAAAATGAAGCATGCAAAAGACTTAAAGAGTAAAACAGAAACTCAACAAAAGTCGAACTAACATTTATATATTAAAATGGCTAGAACTAAGTATTAACTTATACTTAGTCATATAAAATTCTTATATATACATTGTGGTGCCCCTAAGTTGTCATTTGGGGACTTAAAGGAAATCCAAATTTACCCCTAATGGGATTGGGGGTAACCACCAATTGATACAAAGAAAAAGAAAAAAGGGATAAGCCAACTAAATCTTTTCAAGAGAGGGGTTGACTTCAGTGGAAGAAGGAGCAGGAGAAACTGGGGATGAAGAGGCATGAGCGGCTGGAATCTCACCATCAGGTGAAGAGAGGTTATGACCCTGTTGATCCTTCTCCATGGCTTCCTTAGTTTTGGCTATTTCAGCACTAAGGTCAAAACCCTCTTGACTCATTTCCATCAATGTGTCAAGGCGAGAATTCATATATGCCCAGCTCACATCGACAGCACCCACCTCTTCCAAGTATTCATAATCCTTTGCCCACACTTGAAGCTCAGCTCTCAACCCGTCCTTCTCCGCCTCCGCAGCTTCATGGGCAGCCCTTAATGGAACAATCGACTCCTCTAAAGTTTGAGCTTTTTCTAAAGCTCTACGAAAATCTTCTTGAGTACGAGTGAGTGATTGCATGAGCTCGCTTGAGTATTCCTCCTTCTGCCCCAAAAAGTTCTTCAAGTCTCTAATCTCCTCTGAGGCACGGGATAGCTGCTCCGTGAATGAAGACTCCAGAACACTCTTATCTTTATCATCTTGACTGCAAGAAGCCCTCTCCACTGCTAGTTCTGCTGCCATGAGTCTCATATGCCGCTTCAAGGTACTCCTTTCCTCANTGGCTGGATAGCTTTGCTTTCTCAGAGGGACCTATCAAAGGCTTGAGCCACACTTCGGGCTCACCCGTCTTCTTGAAAAGGTTTCCCTCAGCTGGAACCTCTATTACCACCTGCCGCATCTCTCTGCTGAAAGACCCTACTTCCTTAACGGAAGGCATGGAAGCAGGTAGAGATGGAACAGCAACAGGCACGGAAGGTTGAAAAGCTGGGGAAGCCACGGGAAAAATAGCAGGCACAGAGAGTTGAAAAGCTTGAGAAGCCACAGGAAAAGCAGTAGGTACAACAGAAGTTGAAATAGCCAAAGGAACAGACGAAACAGCTTCTCTCAAAAAAGCAGGAAAGACAGCAGCTAGAGGGACGTCGTCAGGAGCAATATCAACACCCTCATGAATAGGGGAATGTGAAACATCATCAAGGACAGGGGGCTCAATCACAGACACGGAAGGCAAGGTTAAGGCTGTAAGATCATCATCTAAAATTCTCCTTCTCCGTGGCCTGTGCACTAAAGCACCCTCTTCTTCTTCTTCTACGGAATGAGACTCACTGATCTTCCTCTTCGAGGAAGATGAACCAATAATAATTTCCTGGGCTTGAGCCAAGGGCATCTTTGGGATAGATGAAGCAGATACTCCACGAGTAGATAACCCTATCAAAAAGGGGAAAAAGTTAAATGACAAAAAAAAGACTCGAGTAAGGAAAGAAGCAAGAACAAGAGCTTCACTTACCGTGGGTCTTTACTTGCCAACCGTACCTCCCAGTGAGGTACTTCCAAGATCCCTCTTTTGAAGGAGCAACAGATAACAATTTTTCTACCCCAATCACGAATACTGGAGACATTCTCAACAGTATTCATGATTGCTGAGAGAAGAAAAAACAGATACGGTGTTAATAAAACATCTCAAGTTAAAACAAGAAAAATTAAATGTGAGCTAAAGCATACTCACGTGCGCGATTCCATTTCTCAGGGAAGGGAAGATTTTCTTCACCCACTAAACCAACAGTGGGTATAGCAACATACCGAAGGTACCAGCCCCTATCCTTATCGTCTCCAGGGGTTACCAGCACTCTTTTGCTTCTAGCAGTCAGAGTAAAAACACCTTCACGAAACAAGGTAGGATAGTAGAGGTGAATAAGATGGTTGAAGGTAAAAGGAACCGAGGCTAAAGAATCCAAACTCCTAATACATGCGACAACTCACCACACAAGCGGGCCAACTTGTCCTAAGCAGATATTCAAAAAACGGCAAAACTCAACTATAACTGGGTCAATGGGAGGTCTAAACCCTAAAGTGAAAGGATACGTATAAACAAAAGAATATCCCGTCTTGTAAGATGTTATTCTTTGATTACTATTCGGAATATATACAGGAAAGTCAGACTTCCAAAAGCACTCCTTACGAACAAGGGAAATCTGACCCTTAGTTATAAGGGTTGGATATCTTTCGACACTATCAAGAGAAGAAGATTGATCTACAAGAACTTGACTATCCCTAGAAAAAAGAAACTCAGCAGTGAAAATTTCATCGACTCCGGGTTCACGAAGGCGTTCGCCTCTACCTCTAGAAAAAGACCGAGAAACCCTAAATCTCGGAGAAACTGGAGATCTAGTGGAAGAAGGAGGAACTATCTGAGAAGAAGAGGAGCCCCTCGAAGGAGTGGATCCTAGACTTCTAAGTCTACCATCCCTCCGACTCCTAGTCGGAGCAGAAGATTGGTTCTAAACTTTCAATATCCATTACTCTTTGAGCTTGGTTTGAAGAAGACATGTTTACAAAGGCAAAGAAGAAAGTTCATTACAAAATACAAAGTTAGAAAAGTGTTTTGTGGAAGCAAAGAAAAGAAAACATGTATTTATACTTGAAGACAACCGTCAAACATGAAGAAAAAGGAAAATAATTAAGAAAAGTCATAATTGAAAATGTCTCTTCGGGACTGGCACAGCCGCAAAAAGCCCTAAAAGGTGCCGAGTAAATGCATAACCAATCCACAAAAGGGCATGTGGTATGAGCATTAAATGGAAGTGACAAACGACGCCTATGGTGCAGAGAAGGATACAATGATTCAAGGAAAGGCGGCGGAAAAATATTCCCGCCATAAATGAATATCCACTTACCAAATATTAATCGTTAAATATATGGTAAGTGGGGGGACTATCTGTATTGGTAAAAAAGAGTTTCACACGTAAGCCATTTGACAACTCAGCCAGACACGTGGACACAGGAAAACACGACAGCTGGATGTGATTCTTTGAAGAGGTATGGTACAAAGAGGCACGGTTCAGTAAACCCACAAACTTATCAGCCACGGGAAACTCGACTTAATCAAAACGGGGGAGAGGCACAGTCAGAATGAATCTAGACAAAGCTACGGGCAGACTCAAGGACCCACAATTGATTACTCGAACGTTATGTAACCAAACCCAATTACCGTTATCCTTTGTAACACCTCATTAATGACATAATTAGTCATTAATGAGGAACCATAGCAAGAGTCGTACGTTATAAGAATCTCCTATATAATGGAGGGGAATACAGCTTGTAAAGGCATCTAGTTCTCAAATACAATCAACTTCGATCTTCTATTTTTCTGCAATATTGCCTATTATTGATTTTTCTCCACTTTTCTTGATTATCAGTAACCTGTATTCATCTTAAAATAAAGCTTTAGTCAAAGGGTATAATTCTTTGGTTGAACATCAATAGGTTGACATCTCCACTGAACACGAATCGAAGGATAACTCTTCGATCTCAACTGACGAACCTTCCGTGCTAATATGGCTACCGGCTCCTCCTCATAAGTAAAATCCTTGTCCAACTGGACACCGCTGAAATCAAGTACATGGGAGGGGTCTGCAATATACCTCTGAAGCATAGATACATGAAACACCGGGTGTACGGTTGATAGACTAGGTGGAAAAGCAAGTTTGTAGGCCACCTCTCCCACCTTGTCCAGAATCTCAAATGGACCAATGAACCTAGGGCTCAACTTGCCCTTCTTTCCGAACCTCATCACGCCCTTCATGGGCGACACCCGAAGAAATACCCGGTCTCCAATCATAAATGCCAAATCACGAACTCTACGGGCCGCATAACTCTTCTGCCTGGACTGAGCTGTACGAAGTCTATCCTGAATAATATTCACTTTATCCAAGGCATCCTGGACTAACTCTGAACCCAACAATCTAGCCTCTCCCGGCTCAAACCACCCAACTGGCGACCGACACCGCCTACCATACAACGCCTCATACGGAGCCATCTGAATGCTCGACTAATAGTTGTTGTTATAGGCAAACTCAGCTAAAGGCAAGAACTGGTCCCATGAACCTTCAAAATCAATGACACATGCTCGCAACATATCCTCCAAAATCTCAATAGTACGCTCGGACTGTCCGTCCATCTGAGGATGAAATGATGTGCTCAAATCAACCCGGGTGCCCAACTCATGCTGAAATACTCTCCAGAAATGGGAGGTAAACTGAGTACCTCGATCAGAAATAATGGACACAGGCACACCATGCAGGCGAACAATCTCCCGGATGTAGATCCTTGCCAATTTCTCTGAAGAATACGAAACTAATACAGGAATGAAGTGTGCTGACTTGGTCAGCCTATCCATAATGACCCACACTGCATCAAACATCCTTTGAGTCCGTGGGAATCCAACTACGAAATCCATGGTGATACGCTCCCACTTCTACTCTGGAAGCTCAATCTTCTGCATCAAACCACCGTGTCTCTGGTTCTCGTACTTAACCTGCTGATAGTTCAAGCACCTAGCTACATATGCTACAATATCCTTCTTCATCCTCTGCCACCAATAATGTTGCCGCAAATCCTGGTACATCTTTGCAGCGCCCGGATGAATGGAATACCGGGAACTATGGGCCTCCTACAATATCAACTCATGAATGCCATCAACATCGGGTACACAAATACGACCCTGGATCCTCAGAACTCCCTCATCATCAACGGTGACCTGCTTGGCACCTCCGTGCCAGACCGTATCTCTAAGAACACACAAATGACAATCATCATACTGCGTGGCCCAAATCGATCATACAATGAAGAACGGGCCACAATATGGGCCAAAACACTGGCAGTCTCAGAAATCTCCAGTCTCATGAACCGGTTGGCCAAAGCCTGAACATCTAAAGCAAGCAGTCGCTCTCCGACTGACAAATAAGCAAGAATACTCATACTGGCTAACTTCCGGCTCAAGGCATCGGCCACCACATTGTCCTTCCCCGGATGATCTAAGATGGTGATGTCATAATCCTTCAACAGCTCTAACCATCTCCTCTGCCTCATGTTCAACTCTTTCTGCTTGAACAGATACTGGAAACTCTTATGATCCGTGAACACCTCACATGGCACCCCATACAGGTAATGACTCCAGATCTTCAATGCATGAACAATAGTTGCTAACTCCAAGTCATGAATTGGATAGATCTTCTCATGAACCTTCAACTAACGAGAAGAGTAGGCTATAACCTTGCCATCCTGCATCAACACTGCACCAAGTCCAACCCGTGAAGCATCACAATACACGGTATATGGCTCTGAACCTGTGGGCAAAACTAACATCGGTGTCGTGGTCAAGGCTTTCTTGAGCTTCTGAAAGCTTGCCTCACACTCCTCCGACCACCTGAACTGGGCACCCTTCTGAGTCATTCTGGTCATCGGGGCTGCAATGGATGAAAAGCCCTCCACAAACCGGCGATAATAACCTGCTAAGCCCAAGAAACTCCGAATCTCTGTAGCTGAAGTGGGCCTAGGCCAATCTCTGACTGCTGAAATCTTCTTGGGATCCACCTGAATACCCTCTGATGATACCACATGGCCTAGAAAAGCGACCGAACCCAACCAGAAATCACACTTGGAAATTTCGGCATATAACTGACTATCCTTCAGAGTCTGGAGGACGACTCGAAGGTTCTGCTCATGCTCCTCACGGCTACGGGAGTAAATCAAAATATCATCAGTGAAAACAATCACAAATGAGTCCAAATAGGGCCTGAACACCCGGTTCATCAACTCCATAAAAGCAGTAAGGGCATTTGTCAACTCAAATGACATCACCAAGAACTCATAATGCCCATACCGAGTACGAAAGGTTGTCTTAGGGACATCAGGCGCCCTAATCCTCAGTTGATGGTAACCAGATCTCAAGTTAATCTTGGAAAACACTGACGCACCCAGAAGCTGGTCGAATAAATCATCAATCCTCGGCAAAGGGTACTTATTCTTAATAGTAACCTTATTCAACTGCCGGTAGTCAATACACATCCTCATTGAGCCATCTTTCTTCTTCACAAACAACACTGGGGCACCCCAGAGAGAAACACTAGTCCTATGAAGCCTTTATCCAACAAATCCTGCAACTGCTCCTTCAACTCCTTCAACTTTGGCAGGGCTATACGATACGGCAGAGTAGAAATAGGCTGAGTGCCCGAAGCCAACTCAATGAAAAATTCGATATCCCTGTCGGGTGGCATACCCTGCAGGTCAGCAAGGGACACCTTTGGAAAATCACAAACCACGGGCACAGACTCCATAGCAGAAACCTCAGCACTAGAATCATGAACATAGGACAAATAGGCCAAGAAACCCTTCTCGACCATACGTCGAGCCTTCATATATGAAATAACTCTACCGAAAGAATGACTAAGAGTCCCTTTCCACTCCAAATGAGGTACTCCTGGCAAGGTCAAGGTCACTATCTTGGCGTGACAGTCCAGAATAGCATGGTAGGGAGATAACCAATCCATCCCCAAAATAACATTGAAGTCAACCATATCAAGAAGCAAGAGATCTACACGAGTCTCCAGACAACCAATAACAACTAAACATGAAGGGTATACCCGATCTACCACAATAGAATCACCCACCAGGGTAGACACATATATAGAAGTACTTAGGGAATCACAGGGCATGCTCAGATAAGGGAAAAAATATAAAGACACATAGGATAATGTAGAACCCGGATCAAATAAAATCGAAGCATCTTTGCTGCAAACTGAAACCATACCTGTAATAACTATACCAGAGGCCTCAGCCTCAGGCCTGGCAGGAATAGCATAGCACCGGGGCGGAGCCCCTCCAACCTGAACATATCTGGGTCGACCTACTGCGGACTAACCTCTACCTCTCGTGGCCTCTCCTCCACATCTATGAGTCTGACCTCCACCTCTGGCACCTAGACCTCCACCCTTAGCTGGCTGAGGGGGTGGGGGAATACCTAGTGCGGGAATCATAGCTCGGGAACCCTGACCCTGAGAACCACTAGAAGCCTAGGGGCAAAATCTGGAAATGTGCCCCATACCACCGCAAGTGTAACAAGATTTCTGTTGCTAAGAGTGCTGACCCTGAAACTGTCCCTGTCGACTAGAATAACCACCCTAGAAACTCTGAAGCAGCGGTGCACTGATAGGAGCTGATAGTGCATTGTGGGATACCTGAAGCGCTAACTGGAATGGCCTAGGAGGATGACCTCTGCCAAAGGAATCTCTGCCTCCAGATGAGGCACCACTAAATCGACCGGAATGGCGAGGTCTCTTGTCAGACCCCTGACCACTGCCTTGTGATAAGACCATCTCAACACGCCTGGCCACATTGGCCGTCTCCTGGAATGAAATATAAGTACATGTCTCTCTGGCCATCTAGAGTCTAATAGGCTGAGCTAGACCCTCAATAAACCTCCTCACCCTCTCACGATCAGTGGGGAGTATCATGATAGCATGTCGGGCCATAGTAATGAACCTAGTCTCATACTTTGTAACAGTCATAGATCCCTGCTGGAGACGCTCAAACTACCTCTGAAGACCCTCTCTCTGAGTAACTGGTAGAAAATTCTCCAAGAATAACTCGGAGAACTGAGGCAAGTCAAGGGCGAAGACCCAGCTGGTCTGGTCAAATAGAAATCCCTCTACCAAGTCTTGGCGGTACCAGAAAGACGAAATGTAGCAAAATAAACTCCATTGGACTCCACAATGCCAATGTTCCGAAGAACCTCATAGCAACTGTCCAAGAAATCCTGGGGGTCCTCTGATGGTGCACCAGTAAATGTAGTAGGAAATAGCTTGGTGAACCTATCCAATCTCCACAAAGCGTCGGCAGACATAGTTTCCCCCTCAACTGTCTGTTCCACAAAACTCGGCTGAGCTACTCCAGCTGCCTGAGGTGCTGGAGTCTGGAACTGAGGAGCTACCTGCTCTGGTGTGCGGGTAGCAGAAGTCTGGGTCCCTCCCCCAACCTGAGAGACAGCTGGTGCAGTAGGAAGGAGGCCAGCCTGAGCCACACTCTCCATAAGGTCCACTAAACAGACCAGAGCGTCCTGAAGAACCGGGGTGGCAATGAACCCCTCTGGGACCTGAGCTGGTCCAACTGGAACTACCTGAGCATGAATCTCACCGGTAAAGTCTACCTGTGGGTCCTCTACTGGTGTTGCTGCTCTAGGTTGAGCCCTGGCTCTACCTCAGCCTCTAGCACGGCCTCGGCCTCGGCCCCTTGTGAGAGCTGCAACAGGAGGATCAGGCTGTTGATCGATAGATGAGGAAGCACGCGTTCTCTCCATCTGCGAGAGAATAGAATAGAAAATCAGTTAGCATTTAGAATTCAAACCGCACGATAGAGAAGAAGAAATGTGAAGTTATTCCTAACTTTTCAACCTCTTGGGGATAAGTTCAGACGTCTCCGTACCGATCCCTCAGACTCTACAAGTTTGTCCATGAATTGTGAGACTTAGGCAACCAAGTGCTCAGAACTTGTCACGATCCGAAATCCCACCTTCAGGCCGTGATGGCATCTAACGTTGAACCCGTTAGACAAGCCAACGTTTTAGGTTAAGTTTACCTGTTTACAATTGAACTAACAATAATATCTAGAACAAGTATGATTAAAGAATGCAGAAGACTACTAAATTCAAGAAATTTACCAATGAATCTCATAAGAACTTCCTCAATTACACCCCAAAAACCGGTATCACAATCTCACGAACAGTCTAAGATTTTTCTAAATACAATGGTCTAAAATAAGTGTATACAACTGTCTTGGAATTACAGGATAAGACAGAAAATGAGAAAAAGATAAGAGGTGACGCCAAGGCCTGCGGACGCCTGCAAGACTACCTCGGTGTCTCCGTGGACTGAAGGATACTCCCTCACTCAATGTCCACTGGGTCCGGCTTCGTAATCTGCAAAACATAAAGAAGTGCAAGTGTAGCATCAGTACAACCGACCCAACGTACTGAATAAGTGCCGAGCCTAACCTCGGCAAAGTAATGGCGAGGCTAGGACACGACAAACAATAACACCTGTGTAGTTTAAATAAGATATAACAGGAACTAACCACAAGAAATAAACAGTAAGTTACAATAACGGGGGAAACATGCTAGGGGAAAAGGATAGCAAGTAGTGAAATGACGGGACGAAGCAACAGTCCAAATATCCGAAAATAATAACGGGGATTGACAACACAAAAAATAAACAGTGAAGAGAAAATGGCACGGCATGTCCCCTCATGCATATTCTTAGCATAACACGGCACAGCATGTCCCCTCGTGCATAACAATATAAAAAATATGGCACGGAATGTCCCCTCGTGCATAAATAACATAAACATGGCACGGAATGTCCCCTCGTGCAATAAACATCACAATCGCGGAACGGAATGTCCCTCGTGCATAAACAATAGAATACCCCCTCGTGCATAATAACATAAAACAACAGTTGGCATGGCAATCAACAACTAAGAAACCTTAAATGCACGAAATAATCAACAAGAATAATACCGTCCCGGCAAAGGACACAACTATAACCAATCCTACACATGTGTATAATCCAACATAATGTTCCTCAATCTATCAACTACTCAACAATACCCATATCTAAGAATTTTCACCAAATGAATAGCTATCAAAATTGATATTAAATCCATAAACATAGTAAAAGCCGAACAATATCATATAATTTCAAATTTCCGACTCACGGTCATGCTTGACAACAACATATAGGTACTCTTCACCTCACCTATACATTGAACATGGAATAAATACGTAGCAATTAGGACTCAATACCTATTCCCTCAAGCTAAGGTTAGGCCAAACACTTACATCGGCTCCAAGAATACAAATCAAGCCTCTAACACCATTTCTCCTCTCGAATCCGACTCCGAAACAATCGTATTTATACATAATCAACTCAATAATATCAATAATTATTCCACAGTTCAATTCCAAAGCCTAATTATAGATTCCCCAACATTCTTCCAAATTTTCCAAATTCGACCCCGGGCACGCTTGGTCCAAACACGAGGTTCGGACCAAAACCCGATCACCCATTCCCCCACGAGCCCGAATATACAATTTGTTTTGAAATCCGACCCCAAAACGAGGTTGAATTCCCAAAAATTTGAAAAGCCCTAACTCTACCCAAAATCCCAATTTCTACCTTAAATTTCATGATTTTAGGCCTAGAATCTATTAATCGTTGGTGAAAATGGAAGAAAATGGATTTAAGATCACTTACCTATGAAGCTATGGTGGGAGAGCTCTTCAAAATCGCCTATGGGGTGTAGGGAAGAAGGAGGGTTGTGAAAATTGGGAGAAAATCCCGTAACTATTCTGTTTTGGGTCTTTTAAAATCACTGAACAAAAATAGCCTATGCGTTCGTGACCACCTAGCCACGTTCGCACAGGGTTAACAAACTTGGCCTATACGTTCTCGGTTGAGGGGTCCCGTTCGCACAGGGCTAGCACTAACCAGCCCCCAGGACCCCCTCTATACTTGTGCTTTCACACTTACACCCCACTCCCC
>MDKI01137866.1:0-14274 GCA_005239505.1 Nicotiana paniculata | reverse complement strand
ACCCCGAATTATATTTGCAACGCCCGCTTAGTCTTTTATTAGACATAGTTGAGCATGATCAGTGTCCCTTAATATGTTGACAAAATGTGGAGCAGAAGCAGAGCTGCAGATGTTGGAAGGCATGATGAAAAATGAAGGCAAGAGGAAAAGGAAGAAATTGTCACACTCGATCTTTTACTGTTTAACATAGTGGCTCAAATTTTCCAGAGGGTGTTGGGCTTAGACTCAATACTATTCTTTGGATCATTACTTATGCAGTCATCTAGATACACCTATAATGCCTCATTCGTCGCTCCGCTCATTGTCGGAGTTGTTCGAGTTGGATTTGCTGGACTCACTTTTCCGAGTTACAACTTCTTCGACCGACGGATGAGTCTAGTCTCGGAATGTTTAGGCATGATTTTAGCATATATACTTCTTCATTTCTTTCTTATTTAGGTTTCCTTTATATAGATAATTTTTATTAACAGAAATATAGCATATCTAATTTGATATCATTTTTCTCGGATCTTTCCAAGTTTCCTTGCTAGGTCTCTTCCTTTTGGTAGGAGACTATCTTTCAACTGAGCCAAAAGAGTGCCTATGTTGGCATGGCATTTTTCGTCCCCCTCATAGGTCGCTGTTCAATGATCTCGGGGCCTTCTGAGTGGACTGAAGAATCATACGCCGAAGAGATTAGGGCGTCAGGCGCATGGTGGGAAACTAGCATATCTTTGCTCATGTCCCTAATCATGAATCCATTCGTTTTGCTGCTCCTTTGTGCTCTCAAGTCTTGGATATTCATGCTATTTGCTGCTCTAACATTGGGAATGTGCTTCGCAATTTATAATTTTTTGCCCGAGAGAGAAAAGAAAGATGGTGAAGGAGTTGAGGAAGATCTCTTCAAATAACATTGGTTTTTGAAGAGGTTTCTTCCAAAAAATGGAAATGTTGAAGCCGTGTAGCTGTAAGTTATTTTTTTATGGTAAATTAATAATATAAATTTATTGTTCTTATGTATTCCTGAGATTTTGGGTATATGTTCTGCTCTAGGATGGCAGCAACACTCTACCAATGTGGCAGGTCAAGAGCTTAATTCTGCATATTAACCAACCGATGGCTTTAGGGAGGTTTCAAGTAACACATTGCTATGGGAGATCAAATTTTTATTTGATTACCTTGCTAATGTAGGCGTAGTTGAAAGACAGGAGATGTTCTTCACTGAGGCTCTCTTTGTTTGCAAGTACAAGCCAAATCTTTACTGAAGAACGATAATAATTGGAATCTACTAAACTAAATTTTATACTAGCATTATACACATATTATTATTACTAAAATAATTTATTCAAAAATAATACCTCACCCTAATAATGGTTTCACATGAAAAAAGATGCACGTAACATGCACATGACTCATTTGTTAACTTTTTTAAGGACTAAAATCACATATTTACTTTATTGTTGTAAAAAAAAACTCATCAAATAACATTAATCTCTCTAGTATGCACATAAATTATTTTATTATAATATTCGTAGTAAGATGTATTTACTTTAAATATATCCATGCCCTGGTTGTGGAGGATGGGTTAATGTAGGTTTAATCTTTTCTCCATTGGCTTGTGCCAAATTAGTTGCTTGAAATAGGAGTGTTCTAGGTTAATATCATCCAAATAACCGTTATTATCATTTTCTATGCTGTGAAATAAGATATATCATAATATATTGTTTTAAACTTTGTGTGCTTCATATTGCATGTCACACTTAAACAAGTTACAATCTTGTTGGTGATTCCCATTATATTGAGTGACATTAGTGTTTTAAAGGCACCAAAGTGGATATCCCTTTCTTATAATTCCATGGTGCTTTGGGGAAGTACCAGCACGATAGCAGTAAATATGGCAGAATCTCACAACTTCTGTTATAGTTGGAGAGGGTCATTTGCCAGTCGTGGGTATTTTACTTTGCTACTTCTTGTACTGTCTTTCTTTCTTAGTGAGAACCCGAGGTTTCTCATTAAGAAAGGGTGTATGGAAGAGGAAAAAGTGTCCCTAAAGATGTTGAAAAAATGTGGAGCAGAAGAAGAGTTGCTGATGTTGGCAGGTATGATGAAAAATGAAGGCAAGAGGAAAAGGAAGAAATTGTCACACTAGATCTTTTATTGCTTAACGTAGTGGCTCAAATTTTCCAGCAAGTGTTGGGCTTAGAATCAATACTAGTCTTTGGACCATTACTTATGTAGTCATCTAGATACACCTTTAATGCCTCATTCGTCGCTCCGCTCATTGTCGGAGTTGTTCGAGCTGGATTTGCTGGACTCACTTCTTCGAGTTACAACTTCTTCGACCGACGGATGAGTCTAGTCTCGGAATTTTTAGGCATGATTTTAGCATATATACTTCTTCATTTCTTTCTTATTTAGGTTTCCTTTATATAGATAATTTTTATTAACAGAAATATAGCATATCTAATTTGATATCATTTTTCTAGGATCTTTCCAGGTTTCCTTGCTGGGTCTCTTCCTTTTGGTAGGAGGCTATATTTTTCAACTGAGCCAAAAGAGAGCCTATGTTGGCATGGCATTTTTCGTCCCCCTCATAGGTCGCTATTCAATGTTCTAGGGACCTTCTAAGTGGACTGAAGAATCATACGCCGAAGAGATTAGGGCGTCAGGCGCATGGTGGGAAACGAGCATATCTTTGCTCATGTCCCTAATCATGAATCCATTCATTTTGCTGCTCCTTTGTGCTCTCAAGGCTTGGATATTCATGCTATTTTCTGCTCTGACATTAGGAATGTGCTTCTCAATTTATAAATTTTTGCTGAGAGGAAAAAGAAAGATAGTGAAGGAGTTGAGGAAGATCTCTTCAAATAACATTGGTTTTTGAAGAGGTTTCTTCCAAAAAATGGCAATGTTGAACCCGTGTAGCTGTAAGTTATTTTTTTACGGTAAATTTATAATATACATTTATTGTTCTTATGTATTCCTGAGATTTTGGGTATATGTTCTGTTCTAGGATGGCAGCAACACTCTACCTATGTGGCATGTCAGGAGCTTAATTCTGCATATTAAGCAACCGATGGCTTTAGGGAGGTTTCAAGTAACACATTGCTACGGGAAATCAAATTTTTATTTGATTACCTTGCGAATGTAGGCGTAGTTGAAAGACAGGAGATATTCTTTACTGAGGCTCTCTTTGTTTGCAAGTGCAAGCCAAAACCTTATTGAAGAATGATAAAAATGGCTATCAAGTGACTTTGATTTTCTTTCCTATTTAATTGGAATCTTCTAAACTAAATTTTATACTAGCGTTATACACATTATTATTACTAAAATAATTTATGCAAAAATAATACCTCACCTTAATAATGGTTTCACATGTAAAAAGATGCACGTAACATGCACATGACTCAATTGTTAACTTTCTTAAGGACTAAAATCACATATTTACTTTATTGTTGTAAAAATAAACTCATCAAGTAACATTAATCTCTCTGGTATGCACATAAATTATTTTATTATAATATTCGTTGTAAGATGTATTTACTTTAAATATATGCATGTCCTGGTTGTGGAGGATGGGTTAATGTAGGTTTAATTTTTTTCTCTTTTGTCTTGTGGCAAATTAGTTGCTTGAAATATGAGTGTTCTAGGTTAATATTATCCAACTAACCGTTATTAGCATTTTCTATGCTGTGAAATAAGCTATATCATAATATATAGTTTTAAATTTTTTGTGATTCATATTGCATGTCACACTGAAATAAGTTACAATCTTGCTGGTGATTCCCATTATATTGAGTGACATCAGTGTTGTAAAGGCACCAAAGTGGATGTCCCTTTCTTATAACTCCATGGTGCTTTGGGGTAGTACTAGCACGATAGTAGTAAATATTGCAGAATCTCACAACTTCTGTTGTGTTTGGAGATGGTCCATTGCCAGTCGTGGGTATTTTGCTTTGCTACTTCTTGTACTGTCTTTCTTTCTTAGTGAGAACACGAGGTTTCTCATTAAGAAAGAGCGTATGGAAGAGGAAAAAGCATCCCATAAGATGTTGACAAAATGTGGAGCAGAAGCAGAGCTGCAGATGTTGGCAGGCATGATGAAAAATGAAGGCAAGAGGAAAAGGAAGAAATTATCACACTCGATCTTTTACTGTTTAACATAGTGGCTCAAATTTTCCAGAGGGTGTTGGGCTTAGACTCAATACTATTCTTTGGATCATTACTTATGCAGTCAGCTAGATACACCTATAATGCCTCATTCGTCGCTCCGCTCATTGTCGGAGTTGTTCGAGCTGGATTTGCTGGACTCACTTTTCCGAGTTACAACTTCTTCGACTGATGGATGAGTCTAGTCTCGGAATGTTTAGGCATGATTTTAGCATATATACTTCTTCATTTCTTTCTTATTTAGGTTTCCTTTATATAGATAATTTTTATTAACAAAAATATAGCATATCTAATTTGATATCATTTTTCTCGGATCTTTCCAGGTTTCCTTGCTAGGTCTCTTCCTTTTGGTAGGAGACTATATCTTTCAACTGAGCCAAAAGAGTGCCTATGTTGGCATGGAATTTTCCGTCCCCCTCATAAGTCGCTACTCAATGTTCTCGGGGCCTTCTGAGTGGGCTGAAGAATCATATGTCGAAGAGATTAGGGCGTCAGGCGCACGCTGGGAAACGAGCATATCTTTGCTCATGTCCCTAACCATGAATCCATTCGTTGTTCCGCTCCTTTGTGCTCTCAAGGCTTGGATATTCATGCTATTTGGTGATCTGACATTGGGAATGTGCTTCTCAATTTATAAATTTTTGCTGAGAGAAAAAAGAAAGATGGTGAAGGAGTTGAGGAAGATCTCTTCAAATAACATTGGTTTTTGAAGAGGTTTTTTCCAAAAAACGGCAATGTTGAAGCCGTGTAGCTGTAAGTTATTTTTTTTACGGTAATTATAATATACGTTTATTGTTCTTATGTATTCCTGAGATTTTGGGTATATGTTCTGTTCTAGGATGGCAGCAACACTCTACCTATGTGGCATGTCAGGAGCTTAATTCTGCATATTAACCAACCAAATTTTTATTTGATTACCTTGCGAATGTAGGCGTAGTTGAAAGACAGGAGATATTCTTTACTGAGGCTCTCTTTGTTTGCAAGTGCAAGCCAAAGCCTTATTGAAGAACGTTAAAAATGGCTATCAAGTGACTTTGATTTTCTTTCCTATTTAATTGGAATCTGCTAAACTAAATTTTATACTAGCGTTATACACATATTATTATTACTAAAATAATTTACGCAAAAATAATACCTCACCCTAATAATGGTTTCACATGAAAAAAGATGCACGTAACATGCACATGACTCATTTGTTAACTTCTTTAAAGACTAAAATCACATATTTACTTTATTGTTGTAAAAAAAACTCATCAAGTAACATTGATCTCTCTAGTATGCACATAAATTATTTTATTATAATATTCGTAATAAGATGTATTTACTTTAAATAAATCCTAGTCCTGGTTGTGGAGGATTGGTTAATGTAGGTTTAATCTTTTCTCCATTGGCTTGTGCCAAATTAGTTGCTTGAAATATGAGTGTTCTAGGTTAATATTATCCAACTAACCGTTATTAGCATTTTCTATGCTGTGAAATAAGCTATATCGTAATATATAGTTTTAAATTTTTTGTGCTTCACTTAAACAAGTTACAATCTTGCTGGTGATTCCCATTATATTAAGTCACATTAGTGTTGTAAAGGCACCAAAGTGGATGCCCCTTTCTTATAACTCCACGGTGCTTTGGTGCAGTGCCAGCACGATAGCAGTAAATATGGCAGAATCTCACAACTTCTGTTATGGTTGGAGAAGGTCCACTGCCAGTCGTGGGTATTTTGCTTTGCTACTTCTTGTACTGTCTTTCTTTCTTAGTGAGAACTCGAGATTTCTCATTAAGAAAGGGCGTATGGAAGAGGAAAAAGCGTCCCTTAAGATGTTGACAAAATGTGGAGCAAGAGGAAAAGGAAGAAATTGTTACACTCGATCTTTTACTGCTTAACATAGTTGCTCAAATTTTCCAGCAAGTGTTGGGCTTAGACTCAATACTATTCTTTGAACCATTACTTATGCAGTCAGCTAAATACACCTATAATGCCTCATTTGTCCCTCCGCTCATTGTCGGAGTTGTTCGAGCTGGATTTGCTGGACTCAGTTTTCATAGTTACAACTTCTTCGACCGACGGATGAGTCTAGTCTCGGAATGTTTAGGCATGATTTTAGCATATATACTTCTTCATTTCTTTATTTTTTAGGTTTCCTTTATATAGATAATTTTTATTAACAGAAATATCGCATATCTAATTTGATATCACTTTTCTCGGATCTTTCCAGGTTTCGTTGCTGGGTCTCTTCCTTTTGGTAGGAGACTATATCTTTCAACTGAGCCAAAAGAGTGCCTATGTTGGCATGGCATTTTTCGTCCCCCTCATAGGTCGCTATTCAATGTTCTTGGGTCCTTCTGAGTGGACTGAAGAATCATACGCCGAAGAGATTAGGGCGTCAGGCGCATGGTGGGAAACGAGCATATCTTTGCTCATGTCCCTAATCATAAATCCATTCATTTTGCTGCTCCTTTGTGCTCTCAAGGCTTGGATATTCATGCTATTTTCTTCTCTGACATTGGGAATGTGCTTCTCAATTCATAAATTTTTGCCCGAGAGAAAAAAGAATGATGGTGAAGTAGTTGAGAATGATCTCTTCAAATAACATTGGTTTTTGAAGAGGTATCTTCCAAAAATGGCAATGTTGAAGCCGTGTAGCTGTAAGTTATTTTTTTACGGTAAATTTATAATATACATTTATTGTTCTTATGTATTCCTGAGATTTTGGGTATATGTTCTGTTCTAGGATGGAAGCAATACTTTACCTATGTGGTAGGTCAGGAGCTTAATTATGCATATTAACCAACCGATGGCTTTAGGGAGGTTTTAAGTAACACATTGCTAAGGGAAATCAAATTTATTTCATTACCTTGCTAATGTAGGCGTAATTGAAAGACAGGAGATATTCTTCACTGAGGTTCTCTCTGTTTGCAAGTGCAAGCCAAAGCCTTACTGAAGAATGATGAAAATGGCTATCAAGTGACTTTGATTTTCTTTCCTATTTAATTGGAATCTGCAAAACTAAATTTTATACTAGAGTTATACACATATTATTATTACTAAAATAATTTACGCAAAAATAATACCTCACGCTAGTGGTGCTTTCACATGGAAAAAGATGCACGTAACATGCACATAACTCATTTGTTAACTTCTTTAAGAACTAAAATCTCATATTTACTTTATTGTTGTAAAAAAAAACTCATCAAGTAATATTAATCTCTCTAGTATGCATATAAATTTTTATATTATAACATTCTTAATAAGATTTATTTACTTTAAATATATCCATGCCCTGGTCGTGGATGATGAGTTAACGTATGTTTAATCTTTTCTCCATTGGCTTGTGCCGACTTAGTTGCTTCAAATATGGGTTTTCTAGGTTAATATTATCCAACTAACCATTATTAGCATTTTTTATGCTGTGAAATAAGATACATCATAATATGTAGTTTTAAATTTTTTGTGCTTCATATTGCATGTCACACTTAAACAGGTTACAATCTTGCTGGTTATTCCCATTATATTGAGTGACATCAGTGTTGTAAAGGCACCAAAGTGGATGTCCCATTCTTATAACTCCATGGTGCTTTGGGGCAGTACCAACACGATAGCAGTAAATATGGAAGAATCTCACAACTTCTTTTATGGTTGGAGATGGTCCTTTGCCAGTCATGGGTATTTTGCTTTGGTACTTCTTGTACTGTCTTTCTTTCTTTGTAAGAACCCGAGGTTTCTCATTAAGAAAACGCGTATGGAAGAGGAAAAATCGTCCCTTAAGATCTTGAGAAAATGTGGAGCAGAACCAGAGCTACGAATGTTGGCAGACATGATGAAAAATGAAGGCAAGAGGAAAAGCAAGAAATTCTCACACTCGCTCTTTTACTGCTTAACATAGTGGCTCAAATTTTTCAGCAAGTTTTGGGCTTAGACTCAATACTAGTCATTGGACCATTACTTATACAGTCAGCTAGATACACCTATAATGCCTCATTCGTCGCTCCGCTCATTGTCGTAGTTGTTCGACCTGGATTTGCTGGACTCACTTATCCGAGTTTCATCTTCTTCGGCCAACTGATGAGTCTAATCTTGGCAGGTTTAGGCATGATTTTAACACATATAATTCTTCATTTCTTTCTTATTTAGGATTCCTTTTTATAGATAATTTTTATTAACAGAAATATAACATATCTAATTTGATATAACTTTTCTTAGATCTTTCCAGGTTTCCTTGCTGGGTCTTTTCCTTTTGGTAGGAGACTATATCTTTCAACTGAGCCAAAAGAGTGCCTATGTTGGCATGAAATTTTCCGTCCAACTCTTAGGTCGCTATTCAATGTTCTCGGGGCCTTCTGAGTGGACTGAAGAATCGTATGCCGAAGAGATTAGGGCATCAGGCGCATGGTGGGAAACGAGCATATATTTTCTCATGTCCCTAATCATGAATCCATTCATTTTTCTGCTCCTTTTTTCTCTCAAGGCTTGGATATTCATGCTATTTGCTGCTCTGACATTGTGAATGTGCTTCTCAATTTATAAATTTTTGCCCGAGAGAAAAAAGAAAGATGGTGAAGGAGTTGAGGAAGATCTCTTCAAATAACAATGGTTTTTGAAGAGGTTTCTTCCAAAAATGGCAATGTTGAAGCCGTGTAGCTGTAAGTTATTTTTTTACGGTAAATTTATAATATACATTTATTGTTCTTATGTATTCCTAAGATTTTGGGTATATGTTTTGTTCTAGGATGGCAGCAATACTTTACCTATGTGGCAGGTCAGGAGCTTAATTCTGCATATTAACCAACCGATGGCTTTAGGGAGGTTTCAAGTAACACATTGCTAAGGGAAATCAAAATTTTATTTGATAACCTTGCTAATGTAGGCGTAGTTGAAAGACAGGAGATATTCTTCACTGAGGCTCTCTCTGTTTGCAAGTGCAAGCCAAAGCCTTACTGAAGAATGATGAAAATGGCTATCAAGCGACTTTGATTTTCTTTCCCATTTAATTGGAATCTGCTAAACTAAATTTTATACTAGCATTATACACATATTATTATTACTAAAATAATTTACGCAAA
Source organism: Nicotiana paniculata (assembly GCA_005239505.1). Taxonomy (NCBI): domain Eukaryota; kingdom Viridiplantae; phylum Streptophyta; class Magnoliopsida; order Solanales; family Solanaceae; genus Nicotiana; species Nicotiana paniculata. Next base: position 5,067 of record MDKI01137866.1, on the reverse strand, counting down.
AATAATACCTCACGCTAGTAGGGCTTTCACATGGAAAAAGATGCACGTAACATGCACATAACTCATTTGTTAACTTCTTTAAGGACTAAAATCTCATATTTACTTTATTGTTGTAAAAAAAACTCATCAAGTAATATTAATCTCTCTAGTATGCATATAAATTCTTATATTATAACATTCGTTATAAGATTTATTTACTTTAAATATATCCATGCCCTGGTCGTGGATGATGAATTAATGTAGGTTTAATGTTTTCTCCATTGGCTTGTGCCAAATTAGTTGCTTCAAATATCAGTGTTCTAGGTTAGTATTATCCAACTAACCATTATTAGCATTTTCTATGCTGTGAAATAGGAAATATCATAATGTATAGTTTTAAATTTGTTGTTCTTCATTTTGCATGTCACACTTAAACAAGTTACAATCTTGTTGGTGATTCTCATTATATTAAGTGGCATCAATGTTGTAAAGACACCAAAGTGGATGTCCCTTGCTTATAACTCCATGGTAATTTGGGGCAGTACCAGTACGATAGCAGTAAATATGGCAGAATCTCACAACTTCTGTTATGATTGGAGATGGTCCTTTGCCAGTCGTGGGTATTTTGCTTTTTTACTTCTTGTACTGTCTTTCTTTCTTAGTGAGAACCCGAGGTTTCTCATTAAGAAAGGGCGTATGGAAGAGGAAAAAGCGTCCCTTAAGATATTGAGAAAATGTGGAGCAGAACCAGAGCTACGAATGTTGGCAGACATGATGAAAAATGAAGGCAAGAGGAAAAGCAAGAAATTGTCACGCTCGCTCTTTTACTGCTTAACATAGTGGCTCAAATTTTTCAGCAAGTGTTGGTATTAGACCCAATACTATTCTTTGGACCATTACTTATACAGTAAGCTAGATACACCTATAATGTCTCATTCGTCGCTCCGCTCATTGTCGGAGTTATTCGAGCTTGATTTGTTGGACTCACATATCCTAGTTACAGCTTCTTCGGCCAACGGATGAGTCTAATCTCGACATGTTTAGGCATGATTTTAGCACATATACTTCTTCATTTCTTTCTTATTTAGGTTTCCTTTATATAGATAATTTTTATTAACAAAAATATAGCATATCTAATTTGATTTAACTTTTCTCGGATCTTTCCAGGTTTCCTTGCTGGGTCTCTTCCTTTTGGTAAGAGACTATATCTTTCAACTAAGCCAAAAGAGTGACTATGTTGGCATGGAATTTTCCGTCCCCCTCATAGGTCGCTATTCAATGTTCTCGAGGCCTTCTGAGTGGACTGAAGAATCGTACGCCGAAGAGATTAGGGCGTCAGGCGCATGGTGGGAAACGAGCATATCTTTGCTCATGTCCCTAATCATGAATCCATTCGTTTTGCTACTCCTTTGTGCTCTCAAGGCTTGGATATTCATGCTATTTGCTGCTCTGACATTGGGAATGTGCTTCTCAATTTATAATTTTTTTCCCGAGGGAGAAAAGAAAGATGGTGATGGAGTTGAGGAAGATCTCTTCAAATAACAATGGTTTTGGAAGAGGTTTCTTCCAAAAAAAATGGCAATGTTGAATCCGTGTAGCTACTTACTATAAAATTAAAATTTACATTTATTGTTCTTATGTATTCCTAAGATTTTTGGTATATGTTCTGTTCTAGGATGGCAGCAACACTCTATCTATGTGGCAGATCAGGAGCTTAATTCTGCATATTAACCAACCGATGGTTTTAGGGAGGTTGCAAGTAACACATTGCTACGGGGAATCAAATTTTTATTTGATTACCTTGCTAATGTAGGCATAGTTGAAAGACAGGAGATATTCTTCACTGAGGCTCTCTCTCTTTTTGCAAGTGCAAGCCAAAGCCTTACTGAAGAATGATAAAAATGGCTATCAAGTGACTTTGATTTTCTTTCCTATTTAATTGGAATCTACTAAAATAAATTCTATACTAGCATTATGCACATATTGTTATTACTAAAATAATTTACGCAAAAATAATACCTCACCCTAGTATTGCTTTCACATGAAAAAAGATGCACATAACATGCACATGACTCATTTTTCAACTTTTTTAAGGACTAAAATCTCATATTTACTTTATTGTTGTAAAAAAAACTCATCAAGTAACAGTGATCTCTCTAATTTTCACATAAATTCTTTTATTATAATATTCATAATAAGATTTATTTATTTTAAATATATCCATGCCCTGGTCGTGGAGGATGATTTAATATAGGTTTAAACTTTTCTCCATTGTCTTGTGCCAATTTAGTTGCTGGAAATATGAGTATTCAAGGTTAGTATTATCCAACAAACCATTATTAGTATTTTCTATGTTGTGTAATAGGAAATATCATAATATATAGTTTTAAATCTTTTGTGCTTCATATTGCATGTCATACTTAAACAAGTTACAATCTTGTTGGTGATTCCCATTATACTGAGTGACATCAATGTTGGAAACAGACCAAAGTGGATTTCCCTTTCTTATAACTTCATGGTGCTTTTGGGAAGTACCAGCATGATAGCAGCAAATATGACAAAATCTCACAACTTCTGGTATGGTTGGAAATGGTCCTTTGCCAGTCGTGGGTTTTTTGCTTTGCAACTTCTTGTACTGTCTTTTTTTCTTAGTGAGAACCCGAGGTTTCTCATTAATAAAGGGCGTATGGACGAGGAAAAAGCGTCCCTTAAGATGTTGAGAAAATGTGGAGCAGAAACAGAGCTGCAGATGTTGGTAGGCATGATGGAAAATGAAGGCAAGACGAAAAGGTAGAAATTGTCACACTCGCCACTTTTACTACTTAACATAGTGGCTCAAATTTTCTAGAAAGTGTTGGGCTTAGACTCAATACTATTTTTTGGAACATTACTTATGCAGTCAACTAGATACACCTATAATGCCTCATTCATAGCTCCACTCATTGTCAAAGTTGTTCGAGCTGGAGTTCCTTTATATAGATCAATTTTTATTAACTGAAATATAGCATATATAACTTGATATCACTTGTCTCGGATTTTTCCAGGTATCCATGCTAGGTCTTTTCCTTTCGGTAGGAGACCATATCTTTCTATTGAGCCAAAAAAGTTCCTATGTTGGCATGGAATTTTCCACCCCCTCATAGGTCGCTATTCAATATTCTCGGGGCCTTCTGAGTGGACTGAAGAATCGTACACCGCAGAGATTAGGGCGTCAGGCGCATAATGGGAAACGAGCATATCTTTTCTCATGTCCCTAATCATGAATCCATTCATTTTTTGCTCATTTGTGCTCTCAAGGCTTGGATATTCATGCTATTTGCTGCTCTGACATTGGGAATGTGCTTCTAAATTTATAAATTTTTACCTAAGAGAGAAAAGAAAGATGGTGAAGGATTTGAGGAAGATCTCTTCAAATAATATTGGTTTTGGAAGAGGTTTCTTCCAAAAAATGGCAATGTTGAAGCCGTGTAGCTGTAAGTTATTTTCTTACTGTAAAATTAAAATTTACATTTATTGTTCTTATGTATTCCTGAGATTTTGGGTATATGTTCTGTTCTAGGATAGCAGCAACAATCTACCTATGTGGCAGATCAGGAGCTTAATTCTGCATATTAACCACCCAATGGCTTTAGGGAGGTTTCAAGTAACACATTGCTACGGGGTATCAAATTTTTATTTGATTACCTTGCAAATGTAGGCGTAGTTGAAAGACAAGATATATTCTTCACTGAGGCTCTCTCTGTTTTTGCAAGTTCACGCTAAAGCCTTACTGAAGAATGATAAAAATGGATATCGAGTGACTTTGATTTTCTTTCCTATTTAATTGGAATCTGCTAAACTAAATTCTATACTAGCGTAATGCACATATTATTATTACTAAAATAATTTACGCAAAAATAATAGCTTACCTTAGTAGTGCTTTTGCTTGGAAAAAGATGCACGTAACATGCACATGACTCATTTGTGAACTTCGTTAAGGACTAAAATCTCATATTTAATTTATTGCTGTAAAAAAATCTGATCAAGTAGCATTAATCTCTGTAGTATGCACATAAATTCTTTTATTATAATATTCATAATAAGATTTATTAACTTTAAATATATCCATGCCCTGGTCGTGGAGGATGAGTTAATATAGGTTTAATATTTTCTCTATTGGCTTGTGCCAAATTAGTTTCTTCAAATATGAGTGTTCAAGGGTAGTATTATCCAACTAACCATTATTAGCATTTTCTATGTTGTGAAATAGGAAATATCATAATATATAATTTTAAATCTTTTGTGCTTCATATTGCATGTCACACTTAAACAAGTTACAATCTTGTTGGTGATTCCCATTATATTGAGCGACATCAATGTTAGAAAGGCACCAAAGTGGATTTCCCTTGCTTATAACTGCATGGTGCTTTGGGGTAGTACTAGCACGATAGCAGTAAATATGGAAGAATCTCAAAACTTCTGTTATGGTTGGATATGGTCCTTTGCCAGTCGTGGGTTTTTTTCTTTGCCACTTCTTGTACTGTCTTTTGTTCTTAGTGAGAACCCGAGTTCTCTCATTAAGAAAGGGTGTATGGAGGAGGCAAAAGCGTCCCTTAAGATGTTGAGAAAATGTGGAGCAGAAGTAGAGCTACAGATGTTGGGAGGCATGATGGAAAATCAAGGCAAGAGGAAAAGGAAGAAATTGTCACACTCGCCCCTTTACTGCTTAACATAGTGGCTCAAATTTTCCAGCAAGTGTTGGGCTTAGACTCAATACTATTTGTCACACCTCCTTTTTTCCGACACAGGGTTGGATACGGGAGTTTTTCCAATTTAAGTGACATTATGCAGATTTGGGATTTATTTATTAGTTTCAGAGTCGCCACCCGGATTTTTGACGGTGTTCCGGGACACCATTTATTTATTCAAATCCCAAACCGAGGATATTTTGACTCTGTTTTGATTTGTCTGCGGCCAGAGATCCGAGTAAGGAATTCTGTTAACCCGGGAGAAGGTGTTAGGCATTCCCGAGTTCCGTGGTTTTGGCACGGTCGCTTAACTATTAATATTTGGCCTAATTATCTAATTATTTACATGTTTTAAACCTAT
>MDKI01114522.1:0-10315 GCA_005239505.1 Nicotiana paniculata | reverse complement strand
TTCCTGAACTTGGGTTCTCACAGTTTTGTTGTCTATCATTTTATAGTCTAGAAACTTGGCAACTACGAACTTCTTCAAGCATGCATCTTCTGTCTTGTACTTCTTCTCAAGTGCGTATAATTCTTTTGAAGTATTTATTGCACAGTACACATTGTACAAGTCATCCTCTAAAGAACTCAAAATATAGCCTTTGCAAAGAAAATCTGCCTGCTTCCATGCCTCATTAATCATGAACTTTTCATTGTCCGGCATGTCTGCAGCAGGTACTGGAGGCTCTTCACTAGTGAATTTCTGCATACCAAGTGTGGTAAGCCAGAAGAACACCCTTTGCTGCCATCCTTTAAAGTTGGCTCCAGAAAATTTCCCCGATTTTTCTGCCGGTGGAACAACCGTCCGGCTTGATAAGACTATCGTCGTTGCCGCAACAGTAACATAAGCATTTCTGTTATCAATTGCCATTTCTCACTACCAACAACAGAAGAGTTCAATTAATGGAAAAACCAGAACAATAAACAATACTATAATCAACAATAAACAATAGTATAATAAATAAAAATCAAAGTTTTTATATAGTGTTTCACAGAAAACGATGAAGTTTTTATGTTCTTCAAATCGTTTTCTGAATTTCAAAACTCTGATGAAGTTTTTATATCTTCAAATCAGAATAATAAAATTCAGAAGGAGTAGAAAACACACAGGTTTTAATCTCCACAAACAGAATACAGAAAATAAAAATATAATTTCCTTAAGATTGTTAATAATATGTATTGCTGTAAAATAAAACAATAATAATTTCTGAAAATATACAGAAATAATAAGAAACCTCACTAGCGCGAGCTTTAGCGCGGGATTAGCGCGGCCGCGCTAGTGGAATATACTAGGGACAGTGAGAAACCTGACTAGCGCGTGCTGAGCGCGGGCGCACTAGTCCAGGCGTCCTTAGTTTTTTTCTATGAAAAATAATATAAGAATAAATCGAGCCCACTGAATACACAATGTGTCCTTAAGGAAATTATTCCCCTCAAGTACCCGAGGTGTTGGAATATATCCTCTCAGGATAGAACGATTTAACTCACCGAAGTGTTGATACCAAAAACGCCGGTGAACAGCGAACCACTCGAAGGCTGTAAAACACACTGGAATATTTTGTGTAGAAGAAGATCAGAAAATTTAGTAAGTAAAAATTCTGGGATTCAAGATATATTTATAGCCAATTTAGTACTGTTTTTGAAAAGGTTTTGCAACTTTTCAGAACAGCCATAGCTGTTGGAACAGGTATGAATATTGCGGGAAAGAAAATAATTCGGGAAAGAAAACGGGTCGGACCGGACCGGGTCGTGGTCATTTCGGATTCAAAATTAATTAATAAAATAATTTGAAAAGAATTTTGTCCAAAAAGATTAATCAATCAATCTTTGACCTAATCCAAATCCGAAGCCGAAGCCGAAGCCGAGCCGAGCCGAGCAACGACGGCGCGATGCTTGCCTTCTTCTCAACTCTTTAATAGCTAGAAGAAGAGATTCTCTATATATACACATAGATTTTCTTTCCTTCTTCCAATGAGGGACAAAGTGCACTAATTCAAAATTTCACTTCCCTCCATTTCTTTTTCCACCATTTTTCATTCACTCTCTTTAAGCTACACTAAGCTTAAAATTAAGCTAAACTAAGCTTAAAATTAAGTTACACTAAGCTTAAGGACCAACACTAATACTATTTTTGTATTATTTTAGTCATGATTTTTTATTATTATATTTCGTGGCATTCACGCTCGTCACCATAATTCATTGTTGTCATTATTGTTTGCTACTTAGTTGTTTTATTTTATCCCTATTGTTTCTTGAGCCGAGAGTCTATCAGAAATAACCTCTCTATCTTTATAAGGTAGAGGTAATGTATGCGTACACATTACCCCTCCAGACCCCATTTATGCGATCACACTGAGTATATTATTGTTGTTGTTGTTGTATTAATTCACGTGTTTGGATTGATTTATTTTAAGTGTTTATTGACTTTTTAACACTTTTGTAATTTGGGCATGAAAAATATAAAAATAAGTCAAAAATCAAAAATTGGGTATTACAAACTTATGGCATTTGACTTTTAGCTTATATAAACAAAATTTAAAAGTCAATTCAAACACCCTTTAATATTGTATTATTAAAAATGACATAAATACGATTCATATTTTGTCACAGAATTAATATACTTTAATTATCTTGTTAACCAAACGACCCCTATGTATTTCATTGTGTTGATGCGAGGGCTTGAAAACTTTTTAGGAGTTGTGAAGGTTCTCGGCCAACAAGTAGAGTAATTAGTAGCTAAAGTCAAACGCACGAAGACGACTCACTCCTCGAGACGAGAAAGAAAGCAAGGAAGAAGAAAACAAAAGTTTCCATCATTTCAGCCAACAGCTACCCCTACATTGCCAGAAAAAGGTACCTATTTCTAATGTCGCTGCTCAGAAACTTGAAAACCCCTCTGGACCCCTCCCCCCCTTGTATCACCTTTCGACTCATCTCTCTTCATTCGATAATCATAAAGTAATACTATTGGAATATCGTTCGTGACTTGACGCAACCGCAAAATTATCTATGATCTATAAGTCATGAATTTAAATTGTAAAAGCAATAGGCTGTTGACGTAACACGGGTTGTTTGATACATGAGATAAGAATAGTAATTCTAAGGTAAAGTTTGATTTAGAGTAATAGCTAATTCGAGTACAATTTTTACATTAAAATAGTAAGATTAATTAACACATATAAAAAGTGGTATAACTAATCTCATCAAATATTTCACAATTGTACAAAACAACTATTAAGGATGCAGCTCTTTCTCGAATTCTGTATCAATGCGAGATGCTTTGTTGGACGAGTTGCTTTCTTATAAAATTATGATCACAAAGCATACATTGCAATCTCAGTTCCATAATACACTAAAAATTCTAGCTAGACCTTGAGCCGCAATAATAATTGACGAGTTAAGGAAAAAGAAAGGTGGATAGGGGGAAAAGAGGAAAAGATAGCTCATGTTAGTAGTACAAATATTTTGCGATTAAATCTTCAACAACTTCAGTACTTTATGTCGTCAATAAATTCCATCCTCTTCAGCCTCTTTCTCATTGGCAATACTGAAATTGCATATAATTCCAAAAGGCAAGCAGTCAAGTGTTTATAAACAATTAGTATAGCAATAGTATAGTAAACTAAGCAAGCCCTAGGAGGTCGTGTTGTGTTGGGTTTTAAATAAAGGAGAAATTAAAATGGTGGAAAATGGTGGAGGTGGAAATGAGACGAACCACAGAATCCCAATGCTTCTCTCTGTCTAAATCCTTTCACCATTTTATGCTTGGATCATATCCTTAGCAACGTTTCTACTGGTTTGCTTTTATTAAGCCGAGATTAGATCTCAGTATAATGAAGAAAAAAAATCAACTGCGTCTGAGAAATATCTATCACTCTCTTCTTATTTCTGTATATTGTTATGGCAAAGGCTTTACCTCTGAACGGTGACAACTGCGGCAATTCAACTGCAAACGTCGGCGGCAGCAGTGACAAGGACAACAACAAAATGGTGAGAAAGAGGGCGGCTTCCGACATGGAAATCCAGAGCGGCGCCGGCGAAGAGAACAGGTATCTTCGCCGGCCTGTCACTATAGGCGGGTCACATTCCCAGCTAAGTGATTTAAGGGTTTGTGGAACTAGTAATCTTGGTCACGTCTCTAACTACTCCACTATCCAAATGTTACCTTCTTCCACAAACGTGTGTGGCGTGACGTCAAAAGGTGCAGATTTCTCTGGTTTTTCTAATTCTATCCAAAACCTAACTAATTATACCGACGCGATAACTTCATCTCATCATATTCAGCCACAAAACCAGAACAACAACAACAACCAATCTCCATCTGTTTGTGTTTTCTCCGGTTTGCCCCTCTTCCCTCCCGATAGAAACCGTCAAAACGGCGGCGTACTACTCCAGCAGCAACCTTCAACCGCCGCAGCAGTTCTAGCTTCCCCCTTAACAACTACCGCTGCTTCAATGGAGGAAAGTGCCACGTCAGCAACGGCATGGATTGACGGTATTATAAAGGATTTAATCAACAGCTCAGCTCAAGTGTCTGTACCTCAGCTGATCCAGAATGTAAGGGAAATTATCCATCCTTGTAATCCATATCTCGCGTCCCTACTCGAATACAGGCTTCGCTCTCTCACTAGTAATGGTAATAATAATAACAATAATAATGGTGCTAGTGCTGATGTTCAAAATGATGCGGCCGCCATGGAATTCTGGAGAAGAAAGGAAGGAATGTTGCCGCAGCTTGCGAGTTTACAACATGGCCAAAATATAAATCCCAATTTATTGCAGCACAACAATATTTTGTCCATTCCGGATTCATCAAATAACCACTATTTAAACTGGGATATAGCTGCTCCGGTTGCACCTTCTCTGAACCAGCACCAGCAGATTAGCAGCAACAATAATCTCACTGCAACAACAGATCTTTCTTTCGTTACGTCTCCTCCGATTCTTTCTCCTCAATTGCAGCAGCAGCAGCAGCAGCAGCAAGAGTCTTCTCATTCTCAGCAACAGGTTGCTATAGACTTAGAACAACAAAAGCAACAACAAACTTCTAGTACTTCTCTATCTCCAACATCAGCAACTGAGAGTGGCAAGACAAAAGCTACAACACCTGTAGTTCCAGTCAATACATACCGAGAGAAAAAGGAAGAAGAGCGACAACAGAAGAGGGATGAAGACGGACTCCATCTTTTAACCTTGCTCTTGCAATGTGCAGAAGCAGTATCAGCTGATAATTTGGAGGAAGCAAATAAAATGCTATTGGAAGTTTCCGAACTCTCAACGCCCTTTGGTACATCTGCTCAGCGCGTCGCTGCATATTTCTCAGAGGCAATATCAGCAAGGCTATTAAATTCATGCTTGGGAATATACGCAGCGATACCAGTAACCAGCGTCCCCGTGTTCTACACCCAGAAAATGGCGTCCGCCTTCCAAGTTTTTAACGGGATCAGCCCATTCATTAAATTCTCTCATTTCACAGCCAACCAAGCTATTCAAGAAGCTTTCGAGAGAGAAGACCGGGTTCATATAATAGACCTTGATATAATGCAAGGTCTTCAATGGCCCGGTCTCTTTCATATATTGGCTTCCAGGCCCGGTGGGCCTCCATTCGTTCGCCTAACCGGGCTTGGAACCTCATTGGATGCTCTTGAAGCTACGGGGAAACGATTGTCCGATTTTGCTGAGAGATTAGGACTTCCGTTCGAGTTTTTACCTGTAGCTGATAAAGTTGGGAACTTAGATCCTGAGAAATTGAATGTGAGTAAAAGAGAAGCTGTTGCGGTTCATTGGTTACAACATTCTCTTTACGATGTTACTGGCAGCGATTCTAATACTCTCTCCCTCTTGCAAAGGTACTATGACTCCCTCTACACCTTTTTTTAAAATCTTGATTCAATAAGAATGACATAGAAAAGGTTGGAGAGAATCAACACTTTATGAAATTCTTTCTATACCTTCTATATTTGGAAAATTTTAAATTTTAAAACTTTTCATTACCTTTAACAGCTATAATTTTGTAGCCATAGAAATGCTTTGACATGCATGTTTAATATTAGTACTAGATGGTACTTAAATTATAGAACCAATATATGGTTTAACGCAACGAAAAACGAATCTTCATGAGCAAAATTCCACCGGAAATTAAATAAGAATTCTTAAAAACCTCTGATACCAATATTGTAAAAATCTCTGATGATTAAAAGAAAAATGATGCATTGCACCAATTACTAGTACAGTAGTATTTATATTTCCTATGTATATAACGTAAAGATCTTTCTCTTTCACTCCTGGTGATTCCATTTCTCAATAAATCAGAAAACCGAAGAAGGATAAAAGAGAAGAAAAAGGCCAATTACTTTAGCAGCAAAAGCTGTCTTCTATGTCAATGCACCTATTTGACTCGGGTGTATTACTCAATCCTTCGTGCCTAATTAGTTTTTCTTCCAATTTCTAAACTTGTAAAAATTCTGAGGCAGCGCGATCCAAAAGAATAGAAACGATAGAGAGAAAAAGTTATTTACCACATGGCATGAACTATTTTTGCTATATGTAAATATCTGGAGTATGTGGATTTTTCTTGAACCGAGTTTCTATTGAAAATAACCTTTCTAACTCCATAAGAGTAGGAATAACTTTTGCGTACACACAATGCCGATATGCAGAACTTTTTGCAAGTGGTGTCACATTTAAAGAAGGGAATAAATAATCTAATTACTATATTATGTATTTTCTCCTTAGTACAAGTTAAGTTGGGGGTTAGGCCCCTGGTTATAAGGAATTTTTGTTTATAGGAGGTAATGCTTTGTAAAATCTTTTGGCGAATCAGTGTCTTACACCGCCTTCGTTATAACACACTCTCCTCCCCCACTATGCGCAATTACACTGGGTATTTATCTGGAGTATGTGGATTTGGTTTAAATGTGCATGTTTTAAATTCAGGTTGGCTCCGAAGGTGGTGACGGTAGTGGAGCAGGACCTGAGCCACGCAGGTTCATTCTTAGGGAGATTTGTGGAAGCAATACATTACTATTCAGCTCTATTCGACTCGCTGGGCGCCTGCTACGGGGAAGAGAGCGAAGAGAGACACGTCGTGGAGCAACAACTTTTGTCAAAGGAGATTCGGAACGTGTTAGCCGTAGGTGGTCCGTGGAGAAGTGGGGAAGTAAAGTTCAACAACTGGAGAGAAAAGCTACAACAATCTGGTTTTAGGTCCATATCTCTTGCCGGTAATGCTGCAGCCCAAGCTACTCTTTTGCTAGGAATGTTTCCTTCCCATGGATACACTTTGGTTGAGGATAATGGCACACTTAAACTTGGTTGGAAAGATCTATGCTTGTTTACTGCTTCTGCATGGAGGCCTAATTCTTTCCATACTAGCCCCGCTGCACGTCGTTTTTCTCGTCCTAATATGGATTAGAAATACTCGGATTATTGAGTTTCAGATACTGAATGGTTAAATAAAAAAAACCTGCCGAGTTGTCATGGTGACCTCACTCTTTCTTCCCTTAATTTGTAGTGTAGTTTACTACTCACCCTTTCATGTCATATTGTATGTTGTATATGCGAAGGTGGCTTGTTAACTCTTATTTTTTGTGTTAATCATTAATTTTGTTGCTTTCTTTTCTCACATCTATTGTTCTATTTATATGTTTTTAGCTGAATTTTAGCACCTGTTTAGCCATAGATTTTAGGTATGTGTTTTGAAAAAAAACACTGTTTGTTCATGATGAAACATGATTGAAGGCAGTTTTTGGGTGAAATTTTTTGAAACATGATTTTGAAAAGATTCTGATTTTTTTTAAGTACCCAAATATTGTCTATTCCACTCATAAAACTTCAAGTTATTTCAAATGAAATGTATATCCAAATACAATTTCAACTTCCAAAAATATTTTTCAATAACTTCAAAAACTTTTTTTTCAAATGTCAATCAAATCTATGTCCAAATGCTAGCTTAATATGATATAGAGGGAAAATTTGTGCTTTTGATCACTTAATTATTAAAAAATTCTAACTTTGGTTTCTTAATATTATAGAGAATTCATATTGATTATCTCTAACTAGTTTGAAGGTGACATAGTTGATTGCTTGTTTATCTAATTGATTATGTACATTTATAATTTAATCCGTTATTAGTGAATTCTTTCAGTCGATCCACTAATAATTTTCTACAAATTCAATGAAGTTTTTATTGTTGAAGCATGTGAAATTTCATTGTTTATGCTAAGAGAAAGTTAACCCATACTTGTATTTCTTAAGGTAAAAGTCTATGAAATTTGTAGAAAATTGTCGGCCGAGAGACTGTAAGTGCACAATTATCTTAATAAAAAAATTAAGAGCCTCTTGGCCATACAATTCTTTTCACTTTTTTTAAAAAAAATTCACTTTCTTCGAAATCAATGATTGACAATAAAATTTTTAATTTTCACTTGAAAATGAATTTCAGAATTTTTCAAAAATTTAAAAAACTTCAAAAGCTGTTTTTCAAGATTTACTTTAGATCACTCACAAAATTTAAATAATAACCCAAAATGGTATTCATGTTAGAACATAACTCTAATTTTTAAATATTTTTTTTTGATAATTAAAGATTTTATTAATCACCAGAATGTTTACAATAAGGAGCCATAGCAAGACTACATCACAGTCTGCTATCTAAGCAAAACACAAACACTATTAGAAAAGCATCAATTTGTGACAGAATTTTCCGACTGAAAATGAAGTAGTCGCTAATGGGACTACTTTTGCGACCGCAGTAGTCGGAAAGCGATTGAATTTATATTACTTATTTTTGTTTTAAAAAAATGACTATTATTCCGACCAAGACAGTGGGATAACAACGCGCTAATTTCTCGCCTTCACTTTTGCGACCCATTCGATCGGACATTAAAAAGTCAAAATTTCTGTTGATCCTCTAAGCGACCGCATCGGTCGCAAAACTAAAATAAAATGATAAAAGAATTTTAAGCGGGTTTGCGACTACGGTGGTCAGTAACATTAATCTAATATTTCACATCCAAATCCTATTTCCCCAATTTCCTCTATCTCTCTCTGCTCGCCGATAACTCTCCCCCCCCTCCACCTTTCTCTGCTCCTCGCCGATAACCCATCTCTCCCCAAATTTTTGAAGATAAATCACTAATAACTCAGCTCTCTCTTTTTTTATATACTGTAAGTTTTTTTTTTTTCTCTTTTTAGTTTATCTGAAAGCTCAAATCGAATATCTTCCAGTTCGTTCAAGCCGTTGCTCTCTTCCGTCAATCCCAACACCGTCAACAACTTCTCCGGTGAGTTCCCTTTTCACCGGCACACGCACACTATCTCTCTTTCTATTTCAAATTTCTCTTTCATTAATGTTTGGGTTCTTTTAAAGTAGAGTGTTTGATTTAATAATTTACTTATATTAAACTTCAGAATATGTATGTGTGTTAAACCACAACTCTGCATCTATCTTCATCTCAATAGACACACTGCACTTCCATTATCTTCGACTCGCGTTTTGATCCTCTTTCCTTCTTTACTTCTCTGTTCACAACCAGATCAAACAATTGTTTGTTATATAACTAATTCTAGTCTACATTCAGTTTCAAATTGTTGGACTTTTAGGAAAACTTTTAACTACCCTTTTACATATGTTAAGTTGCTCCTCAAGATAGTTGTTTTCTCAGGGAAATTTGGTATTTGTAAAAGCAACTACTATGTGTCATTAGTCCTTATGTGTGTATGTGGCTGAACCTAATTTGTGTTTTATGCTGACTTAATTAGCTTATCTGTATTGAGATGCTAAGTATGTGTCCTTATATTTTCAGTAATTCTTTGCTCAGATAATTATTACACTCAGTCCATGTCATCTATAACCCCTTTTGCCATACATTTTATCAAAATAAACTTGAGTTTTATTTGACAAACACATGTTTGGCCATAGATTTTGCCTATATTTTGGCAAAATCCCAAATTCCAAATTCAAAATCCCAAAATCAGCTCAATAGCTGGTTTTGGGCCAAAATATCACTATTACACTTTTTAAAAATTGCCCCAAACTTTTGTATTTTATAAAAGAGCCCACAATTTATTATTTTATGACAATGTTGCTTCGTCTTCTCGGTCATCTGATAGTGTATCATGTAATTCATTATAAAAATGATAATTTTGTACTAAATTTATTTATGTTCAGGACTATCAACAACAACAACAACAACATACCCAGTAAAATTCCACTAGTGAGGTCTGGGGTGAGTAGAGTGGACACAGACCTTACCTCTACCCCGAAGAGGATAGACAGGCTGTTTCCGGGAGAATCTCGGCTCAATAGGAGAGATAATAATATCATAAAAGAAACAAAAGAAAAGGCATGTTCAGGATTATGATTTGCGATAATATAATGAATGTAATTGATAATGGTAATGTTGAGTATTTGTGATAATTTTTAGAACTTGTGGATATAAGTTATGTTTTATGTTTTCTAAAATAAATTTGGAAAATATGTTTTGAAAACTGATGTCCAAACACATTTTCACTTCAAACCAAACTTCACCAAATCAGATTTTTCAAAATAAATTTGAAAACCTATGGCCAAACGCTAGCCTAATAGCCTTAATCATATGAATATATTTGTCTAAACTACCCTTTATCTCTTTATTACATACTTCAGTTTTAAGGAAGTATTATCACTGTGAACAACTATTTTTTGACCACACCCAAATTCTATACCATTTTGCTATAAATATTAA